>JACEFZ010027804.1:242500-542348 GCA_014155875.1 Cepaea nemoralis | reverse complement strand
GGCAATACCAACATGAACGTGTCCAGTACATGTGCAACAAGTGTAATCACACACCCAGACTTTCTATCTCTCAAGGTAATTATCACTTACAACCACATTTCCACCATACTTGCTATCTCTCAATTTGATTATCACTTACACACACATTCCCAGACTTTCCTATCTCAATTGATTCTCACTTATGCACACATTCACCAGACTTTATGTCTCAATTGATTCTCCCTTTTTTTTTAACCACATATGCAATGAACGCATGCACACACCACACACTGCGGCGGCAATACGCACACCCACATACCCACCCTCCCCCCTTTTCAACTATTATGATGTTCGTGAAAATACATGGAAGTATAATATAGGATGTTCAAATGATGCCAAAGTTCTTCTCGTATATATGTCCCCTGTGTGTCTAGTTGGCGTCTAACATGTAACCTCTCTGTCTTGTATGACTCCTCGCTAACTTGTATTACTTGTCGAGAAGCTGCCTTGTGCCTGAATGAAGGTTCTTTCTGCCTGACTTGGAACAATATTTCTGGTCTTGAACTTTCCTCATGCTAAACCCAGTTTTGTCATTAGAGCTCACGAATAATGTTGGCTGCGTTATGCCACAGGCATGTTATGAGAAGAAGTGACTTGGAGATCTTGGTGACGACTGGCAAGATCGAAGGGAAGAGACCAAGGGGAAGACCGTGAAGTAAATATCTGGATGGCTTGGCCACGTGGCATGATCGAGATAAGAACACGGAGCTGATCCACGACTCTGGTGATCGAGTGAGATGACAGAACATGACCGCCCACGCTTATCGGCATGGCACATGATGGATGGATGGTTCATGTTGATCATCATCATGTACCTCACCGATATCCACGATCACCAGTCTAGAATCAACTCTGTGTTCCTCGATTATGCCATATGGCCAAGTGATCTATGTATTTGTCTCTCTGCCTTTCCCTTGCTCTTTTCCATCAATCCTGCCAGTTGCCTCTAAGTTTTCTGGTTTAATTCTCTTCATACTGGACCTCCAAAAATAGTGTCTCTCTACGCCTAATTTCTCGAATCAATTTACAGTTTTCATTTTACTCTTGTAGGACTTGCTCATGTTTTTCTCTCCGTCCATGGTATTATTTGCATTTTTCTCAGAAACTATATTTCAGTTGTCATTAGACGTTTCTCAGCGTGTTTGCTTATTGCCAGGTTTCACATCCATATAAAACCATTTCTCGTTGCGATTGACAGTTTTGTTATTTATTGTTCGATATATTTTCCATCCTGCAAATGGGGACCTTTCCCATAGCGATTCTTGCCCTAGTCTCTACAAGGCATCTTCCATCTGATGTTTTGACTGTTCCGAGATAGTTGAACCGATTCACGTACTTAATAATGTTCCCATTTACTTAGATATTCATTTATTCATGCATGCGTGCATTCATTCAGTAGCATGTTCCTCTGCAGAACTTCGCTTCCATAACAACCTTCCGGGAAATTTCTCGGTCATAAGATGCCCGGCGTCCGATACACTCATATCTGAAGATCATCTACCGAATCCTGCACCCATCTTCTCTTTGGCCTTCCTCTTCCTCTCTTCCCGGGCATATACCCTTCCATGATTGTTCTCTCCACACTTTGAAGATGTTTCAAGTGACAAAAATATTTCAGTTTTCTTTATGTTTTCGTATTTAATAGCCAACCTTCTTCAATATTCAGTTCTTGTCGTATGATTCAATTGTTATTTTCTGTATCCAAGATATTCTTAGAACCCGTCTATAACATTTATATTGGAAGGTATTTATGCACTGTTCATCTTGTTTAGTAAGTGTCCAGCTCTCACTTGGATGTTACATTCTAGAGTGTCTTTCTTCTTGAAGACAACCATAATCTCTGCCGTCATACAATTTAATGTTTAACTCTAGTTGTTCAGCGTGTAGAAGAACTGTCTGCACTAAATATTGAATCACAAAAAATTAAAATAAAAAATAAAAAACGAGGAGCAGAATCACTAAGTTTTACTATATCTCACTGTCACAAGTAACAAAAGTGACAAAACATGATGTTACAGACCACAACAATAAAAATGTCATCTGCTGCTTATAGTACCTTGCGGTGTGAGGGGTTTGGGCGGGGAGTGGGAGTGTGAGGGGGGGGGGGGGAGTCTTGAGCCTGAGGAAATAAGACCGCCTGGCTAGTGCAATCGCAGCGAACGGTGCAGGTTAGGGTTTCCTTTTTGCCTCCGACAGAAACAAACTACACACCTTACAGAGGATTTTCCCCGAAGGAGAGCCCGTTTGTCTAGCTCCTCGGCGAGCCGCTTCTGTGTTACTAATGTTAATTCATGTATCATGTGCCATGTCGGTAAGCGTGGGTGGTCGCTCTGTAATATACACAAACAAAAGAAACACACATTACACCTTGTAAATATACATTGATTTGTATGAAATAAACGTTTAAAAAAAAAATTTACAAAAACAAAAAACAAAAAACATCACCAGAGTCGTGGATCAGCTCAGTGTTCTTGTCTCGTCCATACCATGCGACCAATCCATCCAGGTATTTACTTTTCTCACGTCACCTTGTTCTCTTCCCCTCAATCTTGCCAATTGCCACCAAGTTCTCCAATTTATTTCTTCTCATAACTTGTCCAAAGAATGTTGACTGTCTACGTCTAATTTCTCTAATCAGTGTTCAAATTTCATTTATTTCTTGTAGAAATTGGTCATTGGTTTTTCTGTCTTTCCATGGTATTCTGTGTATTTTTCTCAGAAACCACATTTCCACGGCCATCAGATATTTTTGATTTTGACAGCTCATTGTCCACTCTTCACATTCATACAAAAGTGCAGATTCTACGTAGCTCCTCAACACTCTTTTTCTCGTTGCAAATCGATTATCTCGAACGACAACTTGCCAACAAAAAAAAAACATTCCCATATGTATGGCACGTTACACCTTCCTTGGGTATTTATAATGCCCATGTTAAACATTGCCTCAATGAGTCATGTATTATCGATTATTTTTCATGTGTTTTAATGCTTATTGTTCTTTTGTTGTCAAAAGATTTTCTTCATAAGAGATGTTGAATGAAAGAATGTATAGAGGAAATTGAGAAGAAGGGCAGAATGTCAGACGTGCCCAATTCTAAACCCTTTGAAAATAAAGATTTTCTTTCGTTCGTTCGTTCGTTCGTTCGATGTTATATCCTTCGATTTCGATTCCCCTCATATCCTTTAAACGTCTTGCTGCATTGAACTTGGTAAACGGCCATAACTATTCAGAATAGAATGACAAACTAGTAAATAATTAAATGCCGAGAAATTCATACACGGTTCACTCTGTAGTAAGTGTGTTGTTAGGCATCAACAATACTGTAAAACCATTCTAAGTGACAGTAAATTAATCAATTTCATGTACACAGCCTTCTTATCCGATGAAATTACTCGGTTTGTCGTGTTTTAACTGGACGGAATCTTCCATTGATTGGCTTCCTCCTGACACACCACAATCAATTTGTCACCATTTCCGACCGTCTGTGTGTCTAATGGAATCAGCCGCTGGGTTCATTATCCACCAGAGATACATACATCAAGTCCATTAGCGCTGCCTGGCTCTAATGCTCTCTACAGTAGCTGGACTTGGGGCAACAAAACAACAAGAAGACAGTAATGGATGCGGTATATATTGAAGTAGTTGTTCAGCTGAATTCTCTGTGCTCTTAATTTCTATAGTCATCAGTTTGAAATCTGATTAAAATCATGGTGCAAGTTTACGTGTTGAATCAATTGATTTGAATTTGTGAATTTTCTGAAGATATTGCAGTACTATATTTCGCGGGTCGTTACTGATTTGTGAAATTTGGGACATTTTAGAAAACTTGATTTATTTGGTTATTTCGGGATTTAAGGTTTAAAGATTGAGCATAACCCACAGCTGGCAACGCTGATCGTATTCCGGTGAGAATCTATGGCCTTAGAAAACGTGAGATGGAGAGAAAGAGGGGCTTATGTAGGCAGACAGACGGACCGATTGGCAGACAGTAACGTTGACAAACAGACATGTTGAAACATAGACAGATTCACAGACAGACTGGCAAACTGAATAACAGTCAAAGTGGAAAGCATTCAGAATAAAACTGCCCGACATCAAAGTAAGTAAAGATGTTGATTTAGAAATAACATTAAACACATTTCAGAAAAGTGCATTAAACAAATAGCTTAAAGTAGAATGTACCTGTGAACTGCTGCAATAAACAGATTAAAAGAAACATCAGAATGGACAAATAATTCCCTTAAACATTTTAAGACAGATAAATACAGTTAAATCTAGAGGATCTGTGTTGGGATGAAGCGTTATGAAGGTGTCATTAAATAATCTAACGTTACAATAGAGGGTTATAAAGATACCACTAAATAATCTATTGTTGTAGTAGAGCACAATAAAGATGCCACTAAAGATCTTATGTTACACTGGAGAGTTATAAAATGCCACTAAATAAGCCAATGTTGTAGTGAAACGCAGTAAAGATGCACTAAACGATCTGAATTTGCAGTGAAGATTTTCAAATACAACTAAAAAAACTATTGTTGCAGTGAAGCATTTTAAAGATACAACAAAACTACCCAATGCTACAAATGAGCCTTACAGCACTACCTCAACAGAATAATGTACAAGTGTGTTTAAGTGGCAGGCTATGTGACATATTTAAACTTAAGTCACAAATGGCGGTAGTAATATAAATACTAATATGATAACAACTTGAAACCAGTTTATTTTTATGCATACATTGTCCCTTTATTTCTCAACATAATTTCCACCAACATTGATGCACTTATAACATCGTTTTATCAATCCTCCCAAACCGGCTGCATAGATTTGCGTGATCTGTTTTCTAAACCACGTTTTCACTTCACATTCAACTTCGGCGTCATTCGCGAAATGTCTCCCGCAAAGGTGGGATTTCAGTGGACCAACAAGGTGGAAATCGCTATGGGCTAAGTCGAGGCTTACGGTGGATGTTCCAGAAATTCCCACCTTAGTTGGTTAATTTTCTCCGAGTTAATCGAGCCGTATATGGTCTGGCATTGTCATGAAGAAGCAACACTCCTCTATTCAGCAGTCCTGGACGTTTTCTTCGAATTGCATCATGAAGCATTGATAGAACTTTACAGTACGATTCAGAATTCACATTGTCACCTTTCTTGAAATTAGTTAAAAGCACTCCTTGACAATCCCAGAACATTGTCAGCATAACCTACCCTGCTGATGGCGTAACCTTGAATTTTAGGACACAAGGTGAAAAACGATGTTTCCATTGCATTGAAGCACACTTTGATTCGGGTTGATAGTGATGCACCCATGATAAGTTCCCAGTAACAATCCTGTTCAGCATGTCTTCTCCTTCATCTTCGCATCGACAGAGATGTTGCAAGGACAAGCCAAATCGGTTCATTTTGTGTACATCCTTCAATTATCTGGGTACCCACCTTGACCACACTTTCTTAAATTTCAATCGTGCATTATTCTGTGTTCTGAACCATGTCAGCACCCTATTGCAGATGCTACAGAGTCTATCGCTACTCGCCTGTCACCTCTAATCATCTTCTCCACCCGCTGCACGGATGCTTCTGTTGCAATCTCAACAGGACGACCAGATCGGATTTCATCAACAATTTTAGAGCGTCCTTGAGAAAATTGTTCTACCTAGCTATGCACCGCTTTCCGGGACAAACATTTGTCAGCATAAACAGGAAGCATTTCCTTATGAATGCCCTTTGAAGGCAGACCTTTTGCCCACAAAAAACGCACAACAGCACACTGCTCTTTGGTTGTACACTCCGTAAGTACCGTCGCAATTTGTTTATGAGCTGTGCATGCGCATGAGACACCTAGCGCCACCTGACGAACGGGAATATAAAGTTCGATGTTGCTGTCACCTAATTATACCTGTAGAAACCACCAACTATATTTACCTGCCATCCCACAGAACTGTGTGACTTTTTTATTGACTCGCCCTCGTATCACCCACCCCCTCCCCCACCCCCATTGTTGTTGTTGTTGTTGTTGTTGTTGTTGTTGTTGTTGTTGTTGTTGTTGTTGTTAGTTCTCGCCCGTATACGACTGGGGCTCACAATGAAAGCAAAGTGTAGTTATACTAACCTAACACGCATCTCTTAACAAATTCAGTTCCAAAGAAAGAGTAGGTTTGGATCAAACAAACATAGATGGGGAACAATAGAAAGTAGGGGTGTCACAGTTATGACTAAAGAGTTCTTAATATGGTAGAAGACATGTATTGTATATAACATTAAAGGGGATTAGTAAGGGAAAACTACTGTATATAGTCCCATGGCAGATACGGGAAGTCCCTTAAGACAATTAATTATGTCATGGCACTTATCAGTTAAAAGAGAACAACGGAGGGTTGGTCTGAGAGGGTTAAAATGAGGGTTAGTGTGAATGCATTCTGCATTCATTAAAGACTGTTTACCTTTGTAACATATACGTTATTGTTGAGAGTTTTATAAAAGTGGTAGTCAGCTGTTAATGAGTTGCTAGCGATGTTTTAGTGTGTCGTTCAAGAGATTTAGTAGATACGTTTTAGGAAATTTAGGAGAGGCGTGATATTGTTTTAGAGTTACTAGCGAGCTGTTACGAGACTGTTTATCTAAATGTCCCATCAATTATAGAGTGTATCTAAATGTTCCATCATTGCTACATTGTATCTAAATGTCCCATTAAGGCTACATCGTATCTAAATATTCCATTTTGAACTCAAGATAAGTCCGTTCCTCTTTAGTTGGATCGCTGCAGCCCTCTTCCAACGAAAAGTAGTTTTTAGATGTGGCAGTTGGACTTCGGAACAAACAACAATATATCCTGGCCTACCACAGGGATCACCATTATCTCCGGTGCTGTTCATCGCCTACACAGTGAGAATCACCAGTGAACAGATCACTGGACCTGGCAGGACATTGTCATGTGCCGATGATGTTTTAGTGTATCGCCAGGGTAAGGATAGAGATCAGGTTGCTGTGAAACTGCAAACCGAATTCAATCGCATAAGTACTTGGTGTGCTGAAGCTGGGGCAATGGTCAACCCAACAAAGGCAACAGTGACATGGTTCTCTTTGAATAATAATATTGTCAACACTCCAACACCAACTGTCAATATGTGTTCAGAGACTGTGGAAAGAACGCAGACAATGTGGATAAGTTTTGATCGAAGCCTTGCTTAAAACGAGCACATAGACAAGGTGATAACAAGGGCTAAGCGGGGTTTGGCTGCGATGCGGGTGATGGCAAACTGTGACATCATCATCTGTGCCTCCTATATGAAGTAGGTGGTCCTTTCTGTTTTTGAGTATGCGATGGCATTCCTGACTCTCAGCCGTAAGCAAATGGAAAGGATGAAAAGGATACAAAATGAAGCTATGCTCTTTATTCTTGGATGTACAAGAGATACAGCATGCAGGGCGATGCGCTACCTTCTTGATTTTCCAACCATTGAAGACAGACTACAAATTTGCAGAGCACGTGCCTACCTCAGAGTTAACGCAAATACACATCTACTGCATTGTGAAATTAGGAAGGCGAAGGGCATCAGGTTAAAAAGAGAAAGGTCGTGGATGGGTCAAGTCGAAGACGTTCTGCAACAGATGTGTTCACTGGAGGACTTAGAACCTTGCGAGGAGTGGATACAAGTGCCAACAGATTTATGCACGTCCTTTTCAATTTGCATCCAACTAGACAAAAAATGCAGACAAGAAAATCCGGCTGCTGTGGAGGCGGAAGTACAAGCGTTGATTGTCGAGAGTTCGTTAGATGGTGATGCTGTCATCTACACAGGTGGGTCGGTCGTCCGACATGCGAGAAGCTCATGGACCTTCACGGCGCAGGCCGGAGAGAGAATTGTGAAGGAGGACTCTGGTGCTTTTGTTGAGACCACCAGTAGCCTGACTATGGAAGTTATGGCAGTAAGTAAAGCAATAACATGGCTCGAGACACAGACATTCAATAGGGCATGTTTCCATAGCGACTCAGTGAGCATGCTCAAGAGCATAGAGATAGGGTGGATCCGAAGAAAGTGGTTGCTGTCTCTGGAGCGGTCTCGGCTGACAAAGATTAGTTTCATCTTCGTGCCAAGGCATGCGGGAGTACAAGGAAATGAGCGGGCTGACAAGCTTACAGTTAAGGCTAAGGTGGAGGGCGGACGCACCATGGACAGGGCTGTCATTCTGAATGCTCTACGAGAAGTAAGACTTTTGCGAGAACCAAGTGATGACTGCGAGTCTACAACCATGGTCAAACTGCAAGAACAGGAAATCAAAAGAGGGGTGGCCAAACAAGAAAACTACTCAGGAAGCCAAAGAAGATTGATAAACCAACACAGAACTGGTGTCGTTAGCCTCTACACGCTGCGGGATTTACTGAGAAGGGGATCCGTGCACTTATGGACTGAATGGTTCGATGTGCAATGAGGATGATCTGTCGACCAACTAAGTAACTACATTTCTCATCAATGCTACAGTGTATCTAAATGCACCATCAATTATACAGTGTTAGTTAGTTAGTTAGTCGACAGATCATCCTCATTGCACATCGAACCATTCAGTCCATAAGTGCTCGGATCCCCTCCTCAGCAAATCCCGCAACGTGTAGCGGCTAACGACGCCAGTTCTGTGTTGGTTTATCAATCTTCTTTGGCTTCCTGCGTAGTGTTCTTGTTTGGCCACCCCCCCCCCCCCCCTCTTTTAATTTGCTGCTATCGCAGTCTGGCCATTGTTGTAGACTCACAGTCATCACTTGGTTCTCGCAAAAGTCTTACTTCTCGTAGAGCATTCAGAATGTCGGCCTGGTCCATGGCGCGTCCGCCCTCCACAGTAGCCTCACCTGCGAGCTTGTCAGCCCGCTCATTTCCTTGTACTCCCGCATGCCCTGGCACGAAGATGAAACCAATCTTTGCCAGTCGAGACCGCTCCAGAGGCAGCAACCATTCTCTTCGGATCGACCCCTCCTCTATCCTCTTGATCATGTTCATTGAGTCGCTAAGGAAACAAGCCCTAGTGAATGTCTGTGTCTCGAGCCATGTTATTGCTTTACTTACTGCCATGACTTCCATGGTCAGGCTACTTGTGGTTTCAGTGAAAGCACCAGAGTCCTCCTTCACAATTCTCCCTCCGGCCCGAGCTGTAAAGGCCCATGAGCTTCTCACATGTCGGACGACCGACCCATCTGTGTAGATGACCGCGTCACCGTCTAGCGAATTCTCGAAAATCAACGCTTGTACTTCAGCCTCAACAGCAGCCGGATTTTCTTGTCTGCATTTTCTATCTAGTTGGATGCAAACTGAAAAGGATGTGCAGAAGTCTGTTGGCACTTGCACCCACTCCTCGCCAGGTTCTAAGTCCTCAAGTGAACACACCTGTTGAAGAATGTCTTCGGCTTGACCCATCCACGACCGTCCTCTTTTTAACCTGCTGCCCTTCACCTTCCTAATTTCACTATGCAGTGGATGTTGTGTGTTTGCGTTAATTCTGAGGTAGGCGCGTGCCCTGCAACCTTGTATTCTCTCTTCAATGGTTGGAAAATCAAGAAGGTAGCGCATCGCCCTGCATGCTGTATCTCTTGTACATCCAAGAATAATGCGCATAGCTTCATTCTGTATCCTTTCCATCCTTTCTATCTGCTTATGGCTGAGAGTCAGGATTGCCATTGCATACTCCAAAACAGACATGACCAGCCCCTCGTACAGAAGACATAGATGGCGCTGCTCACAGTTTGCTGCCGCCATCACCCGCATCGCTGCCAAACCCCGCTTGGCCTTTGTTATCACCTGGTCTATGTGCACATTATAAGCAAGGCTTCGATCAAACCGTATCCCCAGGTAATTCATTGCCTGCGTTCTTTCCACCGCCTCTGAACACAGCATTACAGTTGGTGTTGGAGTGTTGACAATATGATTATTCAACGAGAACCAAGTCACTGTTGCCTTTGTTGGGTTGACCATTGCCCCAGCTTCATCACACCAAGTACTTATGCGATTGAGTTCGGTTTGTAGTTCCACAGCAACCTCCTCTCTATCCTTACCCTGACGATACACTAAAACATCATCGGCATATGACAATGTCCTGCCAGGTCCAGTGATCTGCTCACTGGTGATTCTCACTGTGTAGGCGTTGAACAGTACCGGAGATAATGGTGATCCCTGTGGTAGGCCAGGATATATTGTTGTTGGTTCCGAAGTCCAACTGCCACATCTAAAAACTACTTTCCGTTGGAAGAGGGCTGCAGCGATCCAACTAAGGAGGAATGGACTTACGTTTAGTTCGAGAAGCTGAAACATTAAAAAATCCAGTGGTACTCTGTTGTATGCGTCCTCAAGATCAATCGCTGCAGCAACGGTTTCAGTGCCTGCGTGGAAACCTTCATAGACATCCTGGGCAAAGACTGCTGCATTGGTCCAGGTTTCTCTTTTTGGACGGTACCCACCCAGGGTAGGTGGGAAAACACCTTGCCTCTCTAGTTGGCTTGATATTTTCCTGGCAATTACCTTCTCCAGCAGCTTGCCTATTGTATTCTGCATGGTTATAATTCGATATCCCTGAATTTTTTTGTGGTCTTTGTCAGGCTTCGGCAAGGGAATCAGGTAGCTGTGTAACCATTCCTCCTTGATGCTAGCACTCCCTATACTGTTGTTGTACATGTCTGCTAGTTTCTCTAGCTCATTGTCGGTACACCTATTTATGTCGTCGTATCTTATGCCATCAGGACCTGGAGCACTGTTTTTTGATCGTCGAAGCACAGCCTTGATTTCTTTCACTGTCACTGTGTCTTCATCCGAAGTGTTCTGGGCCTTGCATCTGTCTGAGGTGACCTCCTTGGCCAGATTTCGGCCTCCCATGTCTGTCTGGTTGCTCTGCTCAAGGTAGCGTTCAAAGAGGGCTTTGCCCTTGTCCTCGTCAGTCCTCTGCCAGATGAGGTCAGCACCTTGGAAGTCAGAAATGCTCTTATTCTTGACTACACCACTCATGCTTTTATGTAGTCGCCAGAACAATTTCAATGACTTGTCTGTGCTTACTCTTTGACACACCTCTGCCCATTTTTCGCTTTTAACAACCTTGACCAGTTTTTTGAAATAGCTTACTTTTGTGTGCATCTCTCTTTCTAAGTGCAAGCAGGGACTAGGATGACCAGCTCTGTTCATCTTGGCATTTTGCCATCTCCTTACAGCACTACGCTTATCCACCCAAGCCTTCTTCACCTCGAAACTCCACCACGGTGGCTGCTCCCAGCTTTTTTTCCTGCCCTGAAACGTTCTGCGCTTGTCACGTCTTATTTTACTCACCACATCTTGCCCTGTACTGTCATACTGGAACGTCTTTACCTTTAGCTTGTGCTGCCTGGTTCTGCCTTTCTCCACCAGTATGCTGCAAGGGTGGTGGTCGCTGCCATGGTGTCCTAGGACACCCCATCTACACACTGTAGTGAGTGAAGGTGAAACTAGCGCCAGATCAATAGCACTGTCCTCATCGCCTGGACGGCTTGCTGTCCTGGTGACACAGCCACTGTTGATACAAACCAGGTCGATGGTTTCCAGTGCAGTCTCGAGCTCCTCCCCCTGTGTATTGGAGGAAGTGTTTCCCCATGATCTGCCTTTAGCGTTGAAGTCACCACAGAAAATAACATTTCTCTCGTGGCCTAATATGCCACTTAAGCACTGCCACTTCTGGGCGTCCACACTGGCATTGCGGGCATAAACATTAACCAACACGAATGGTATACTGGAATGAACTCTCAACGCCTGTATTTGTATATCGTCACTGTCCCAACTGGACATGTCTAGCTCTGACGCCACCATGCTGTCGCGAACGAGGAATCGCCATTCCCAGATGTCGTCTGTTGTAGAAACATTTGAAGCCGGCAATTTGGAGTAGCTGATCGCCCAGTCTCGTCTCCTGGAGTGCAACAATGTCGTTCCTGTAAACTAGGGTTTCTAAAATAGAGCCCCGTTGTTTTACACTGGCACAGTTCCAATATAGAATATGGATATTCCTGAGTCCTAGACGGTGACACTTGAGTCTAAACCGCCTCAAACCACCACGCTTACCTTGCTTCTTTATCCCTGCGCGGCTACCACGCCGCTTCGGTATGTTGACTGCTGACCGCTCGAAGAAAACACGTTGTTCCGCCATGTTGAAAAAATGTAAACACAGACTGAGATAACCACACACGCTGCTGAAAATTCACTCAAGGATGGCTTTGCTGGATGCACGAACTCCGTAGCACCCGCGCAGATCTTGAGTAGAAACTCCTGGTTTTACATCCTGGCACACCAATTACACGCAAGAGATGAATAAATCCATCCCCTACGCGAAAAAGTTAACGAACACAAAACAACACGACCGTCCGTCGCCATCTTGAAACCGGAAGCCAATGATACAGTGTGTCTAAATGCACCATCAAAGCTACAGTGTATCTCAATATCCCTTCAATGCTACAGTGTATCTCAATATCCCTTCAATGCTACAGTGTATCTCAATATCCCTTCAATGCTACAGTGTATCTAAATGCACCTCAATGCTACAGTGTATCTAAATGCACCATCAATGCTAAAGTGTATTTAAATGACCCATCATAGTCATGTTATCTAAATACCAACCATCGATACGGTGATATCCAGTTGTCTAAACATGAGTCATTATCTAAATGTTAAAACATCGCTAGAGTGTAATCTACATGCCCGATCATCCGTGGAGTGTTACCTAAATGTCTAATCATCCCTAGAGTATCATCTTCATATCAAATCAAAGCTACATCTTAGCTACAGAAAGACCAGTACTGTTCACAATAGCCCTGAACTCAGAATGCATGGACGAATGGATAAAAGAATCGTTCTTAACCGTTAAACATCCGGTGTGTTGATGTCAATGTAGCGTGTTCAACCGCTACACCGATCAGTTTGACTAACATGTTGACTTCTCGTCCTTCACTTGGTGAGGTCAATTACAAGTACCTTAGAAATCTAAGAGCTAGCCCAAACGCAAAGATCAGCCCGGTGAACTAGAAACAGTGGCACGTATATAGACTGCTTGTATTCAAAGCGAGCCAACAAACATTTTTTGGGGGAAAATGGTTCAAAAGGGGACAGTATTTCTATGTTTTGAGACAGTTGTAGTTTAAGGATTGTGTCCCTTCGCCCACGTTAATAAAACCGTTCTGTCTGGTTTAACGGATTCGGTGTGTTATTTTTGTCAATACTGTATGCCCTTGTTGGCGCAAGCAAGGTGCCATTCTTGCATGTCTTTATTTACTCTGTTGAATTTTGATACGAGGGTGTTTTTTTTATTTTAAATTTCCTTTTATTACTTTTATTTGAATTGACGTTTAATTAAATTGCGCAATATTAACACATTATTATTTACAATTCTATTAGAGTCTCAATGTTTTTGTCCATACCAGGTTTTTGCAAGCTTTAACTTTTAGATTAATCTGTTCATTGTTTTTATTTCATTAAACAGATATAGAATAGTTGGTGCCGGCGTAACCTTTGTCAAGTGTCAGTAAGCCTTATTGTGTCAACTCCTGGTCGAAAATGAACCAATAACTGTTTTAATATGCTGCAATTTTTGTTTTTTACAGTAATTCGCCAAATATAAAGTTCAGACACACTCACTCAACAGAAAGCCCGAGGGAAAACATAATAATGAAATATAAAACAACATTTCTCTAGTTCATGCTATCACATAGACATCATAACAACATCCCCGAGAAATATGCCCAACTATTCTCTCTTATATTTGCCTAAAGCCCTTTTCTGCTGTTACTTAATTTTCAATGTGCTCTCGATAATTCTAGCCAAGAGGAAGTTCAGGCCCTTGAGGATATTCACCAAATGCCGCAGCCTCTTCCCCAAACAAGCTTTATAAATCAAAGCAGCCAGGTCTTTCCCCGCAAAATACCCCAGACCGGAAGCAGTCGTGAGCTCGCTTTTCCCATGAGTCGGAGTGGTTGGGTTTAAAATGTTGATGGAAGGGGATGGGGGGAAGGTGATGGTGAGAAGGTGATGGTGGACGCTGGGGCGGTGTCTGACATTTAGCCAGGCGTCTGGGATTGATCCGTTGTTGTGTATGTGAATGGGTGTTTATCTCAACATGACTACAAGGCGGGAAGATGTGGAGGTAGGGAATATAAGCATACATACTACATACAGATGATATCCCGCTCTTTCTGCTTATCTTTCTCTCCAACAACAAAGGCTGGCATAGAGACAGATAGAGACATGCAGACAGACATACAGATAGACGGTTAGATAGCCACCTAACGTGATAGGCAAATATAGATAGACAGGCGGAAGGACTGCTAGATGGTTGGGTGGATAATTGGGTACATGGATTGAAGGATGGATAGTTTATTACCTTTGCGATCGACAATTTAATTCAGATCGATATCCGAAATGTGGCTGATTCGGTCAAAGGATTATTAATCTGAGGCTCCGGATAGGCCCTAATTATAACTTCTCAACTGAGGTTGAACAGGATTGGTGTACTGGAAAATAAATTAGCAACTTCTGACTCTACCTGGGTAAAACAAAGAGTTGCGGGATTTTTCTAGGAGGTTGCTGTCAACCCAGGTTCATGTTCTGGGCAATTTTACGATCGGCTCCTTGGGATAGAAGACAATCGATTCATCAAAAACGAATAGTATAATACGTGTACGCTCAGGAGCCACGGTAGTGCGATGGGTAGCAAGTTTGCCTGCAGACCCGGTGATCAAGTGTTCGAATCTATATAAAGGCTAGAATTTGATTTATTTGACCTAGAACCCATATCATCTCAGTCTAAAATGTGTACTATAACATGTTCTGGCAAGTAAAGGCGGGAGGTGTGGTATTGGCTGCATCTCCCGTCGAGTACCGATTGGCTTATAAAACTATGGCGCTACCACCATATACCACATACCGCGTCCAGACGCGCAAAAGAAGCCTTTATTTTTTTACCAATATCATTGTGATATGTGCACCACGTCATCGCATGAAATTATCGGTCACGTAGGACAGGGTGCATGTAGGACACTCAGCGTGATGAGAGTATGAAGTTGTTCTTTCTTCTTCTTCTTCTTCTTCTTCTTCTTCTTCTTCTTCTTCTTCTTCTTCTTCTTCTTCTTCTTCTTCTTCTTCTTCTTTCTCTTTTTCTTTCTTTCTTTCTTTATTTCTTTCTTTCTTTCTTTCGTTCTTTCTTTCTTTCTTTCGCAGCCGTCGTCGTCGTCGTCCTTCTTCTTCTTCTTCTTCTTCTTCTTCTTCTTCTTCTTCTTCTTCTTCTTCTTCTTCTTCTTCTTCTTCATCTTCTTCTTCTTCTTCTTTTTCTTCTTATTCTTCTTTTGCCTGCCTGCCTGCCTGCATGCCTGCTGGTCCGTCCGTCCGTCCGTCCGTCCGTCCGCCCGCCCGCCCGCCCGCCTGTCTCTCTGCCTGTCTGTCTGTCTGTGTCTGTCTGTCTGTGTCTGTCTGTCTGTCTGTCTGTCTGTCTGTCTGTCTTGTTTGTTCGTTCGCTCGTTCATTCATTCGTTTGTTCATCCTGTCCTGTCCCGTCCTGTCTTGTCTTTACTTTCTTTCTTCTTTAGCCATCGAGACTCCTAGTAAGATATAGGCCCACAGCCAGGTATGCCAAGCCCTATGTAAGCCAGTTAGCTGAATATGTGTAAGATACCCAGTCTCACATAAACTTTCTTTAGTCGCCTTTTACCGCATACACAGTGGATCTAACAAATGTCCCATATTCTTTAGCCGTCTTTAACCACATATACAATGAAACTAACAAATGTCCCAATGTTCTTTAGTCGCCCATTACCACATACACAGTGGATCTAACAAATGTCCCATATTCTTTAGCCGTCTTTAACCACATATACAATGAAACTAACAAATGTGCCATGTTCTTTAGTCACCTTTTACCATATACACAGTGGATCTAACAAATCTCCCATGTTCTTTAGTAGCCTTTTACCACATATACATTGGCACTAACAAATGGCCCAATGTTCTTTAGTCGCCTTTTACCACATACAGTGGCTCTAACAAATGTGCCATGTTATTTAGTCACCTTTTACCACATACAGTGGCTCTAACAAATGTCCCATGTTCTTAAGCCGCCCATTACCACATACACAGTGGATCTAACAAATGTCCCATGTTCTTTAGTCGCCCATTACCACATACACAGTGGATCTAACAAATGTCCCATGTTCTTTAGTCGCCCATTACCACATATACAGTGGATCTAACAAATGTCCCATGTTCTTTAGTCGCCCATTACCACATATACAGTGGATCTAACAAATGTCCCATGTTCTTTAGTCGCCCATTACCACATATACAGTGGATCTAACAAATGTCCCGTTTTCTTTGCAGGACGCAGCGATCATTCCCAACCCCAGGATGATTTGATACTGAATTGTATTTCAGTAGTTTGCCATAGCTTTCTGAACCAGAAGTCTTCGTTGAAGTAGAAAAAGACCAGTGTAATGGTTGATCCAACTGCCCCTGCCGTCAGCGCACAGGCAGTTTAACAGCTAGAACGCTCTTATCGTTTCAGTCATTTCGACTGCACAAGGGATCTACAGTGTTTCTATTCTTGATCTCTCCTTTGGGTAACACATAGGTGATAGGACGTATCATGCCTCCAATAATTTCTCGTATTCAAGAAACCACAGTACAGTTGCGATTATAAATATTCTGTTGTTTGGTGTGAGATTTTTTTCTGTCGGGGGCAAAAAGAAATTCCTAACCTGCACAGTTCGCGGCGACTGCACTAGCCAGGCGGTTTTAATTCCTCAGGCTCAAAGACCCCTCTGCCATACACCGCAAAGTACTATATTGGCAGTAAATGACTGTTGGTTTGTATTTATTGTGTCTTGGCGACACCCAAGACCGGTCACGTTAGCTGTTTTCGAGGACCCGTCTAAGTCTATGACATTTACCTGCCAGCCAGCGTATTCTAACACGGGAAGTAACTCACATTCTAAGTGCGGGGGTGTTGGAGCGAGGGTTTAAATGTTATTGTTATTTCCCTTACACTATTCGCCATGTTAGAACCGGAATCTGTCTGTCTGTCTGTCTGTCTGTCTGTCTGTCTGTCTGTCTGTCTCTCTCTCTCTCTCTCTCTCTCTCTCTCTCTCTCTCTCTCTCTCTCTCTCTCTGCCTGCCTGCCTACCTGTCATTTGTTTTTGTTATTTTGTCTATCAGATGTCAATTGAAACGAGAAAAAGAGTGTTGAGATGCTACATAGAACCGGTTCTTTTATATGGATGTGAAGAGTAAACAATGAGCAGTCAAGCTGAAAAACATCTGATGGCTGTAGAAATGTGGTTTCTGAGAAATAAAGAATACCATGGACAGACAGAAAGACCAATGAACAAGTCCTTCAAGAAACAAATGAAGATAGTAAACTGATTAGAGACATTAGACGTAGACAGTCAAAATATTTTGGGCATGTTATGAGAATAAATGAATTAGAGAACTTGGTGACAGCCGGCAAGATAGAAGGGAACAGATCAAGGGAAAGACCTAGAAGCAAATACCTGGATGGCGTGGCCACGTGGCATGGTCGAGACAGAAACACGGAGCTGATCCACGACTTTAGTGATCGAGTGAGATGGCAAAACATGACCGCCCACGCTTATCGGCATGGCACATGATGGACGGATGGATCAGCTGTTTGTTTTTCATGAACCTAATCAGGTGCATACAAGAGCAATCATGACTGCAAATTTGTCTGAAATCTAATTTGTAAACGAAGTTGGTGTGACTTATATATATATATTCTTCTTCTTCAGCGTTCCTAGCCATTGAGGTTCTTTGCTGCAGATACAATCCGTCTCCATTCGTCTCTCAGGTGGACCTTCTCTTGCCAGTCGTTGATTCCAAGTATAAGTCTCCCCCCCCCCCCCTCCCACCCCTCACTGTTGACGCGGAACCCAAGTGGAAACCACCACACTATCATCCACAGAACTGTCTTGTTCATGAATTGTATTCTAGTCTCGAGACTGAAGAAACAAACGTCCGACATGTTATGTCCGCGCAACATCATGAACACCAACAGGGAGGGGGAGAACAAGAACAAGGAAGAGATCGAAATGGGGGAGTATGGGGAGGTGGGAAACAGAACAGGAATGAAGTGGGAGGAAAGAAGGGGTAAATGGACGAAGAGCGGGTAGAAAGACGAAGAATGAGGAGGAGGACGCAGCAGCCATATGCACAAGTTCTAATGACACGTGGTAAATTGACAACGTCAAGTCGAACGCTAGCTACAAAATTACTCTGATCAAATCAAAACTGACATTTTGTAAACATGTATTTAAGATAATATCACCCCGAAGAAACCAGCTTCTCGTCAATCTGCCAACGATTTACATCTGTAGAGATGCCAGCACCTCTGTGACTACAGTAATTGTTTCGCCCTTAGCTGCCTGTCTCCCGAGTCGCAGCGATTGTGTACGACCACATCATACATCTAGAGACATCCGTCGGTGTGCTTCTGTTGCCTTATCGATCCCAACACACATTGATTGTATGTGGTGATCTTGTGGATGCTGGAAAATCGACTAGATAATTATTAATACTACGTTATTTCTTTGATAATAACTGGTGGTCCTTGCTATCTGTGAGCCGAGGTACAATTGTTTGTCCTGTTGGTACATCAGACGTCCCTTAGACCAGTGGTTCTCAACCTTTTTTTGGCCCATGCCCCCCCCCCCTTTTAACCATATGTTCAGAATGTTACACCCCCCCCCCCTTAGAATTTTCTCCCAATAAACCCTTACACAGTATACATAAAAATGTAAAATTTAGAGGGAAAAACAATATCAAGTAACTGGTTCTTGTATTAATGCGGTCTTGAAATAATCTTATTCCCCCCCCCCCCCCGGAAACCCTAAAATTCCCCCCTGGGGAGGAATTCCCCTCCGGTTGAGAACCACTGCCTTAGACTGTCTGGTTGTGCTCATTGGCGAATGTACACATATCTTCCTCTTCTTCTTTCTTCTTTCTGGCTTGCTTGGTTGAAAAAAGATGTTCCGGCCACCATTCAACCGCGGAATTCTAGATTTGTTATATTTGGGAGGGGGGAGGGGGGGGGGGGGGGGGGGGGGAGGTCCTTATTTTGTATCTGTTGCTGCTTGCGTAGATAGGGCTGCGTATTTTCGTTTCCTGTGATCTGCCTGATTAGCTAGCTGTCTGTGTGTTCATTTTATCTTTTGGTGTAGTTTCACATGTTTGAACAGAGTCATGCACTTGTAAGGCAGGGTGTAATTGTGTCCCCGCCCGTTTCATGGGTTGTTACCCGTTGTTTCCCTGCTGAGATTCCATTTATTTCCCCTTCTTGATCTGTCTTCGAATCTTCTTGGCCTTCTCTGGTATCTTGTGTCGTGGAAGGCTTGATAGCTTGATCTTGGTAGAGAGTAATCTCTTCTCCTGGCCACCGTACTTTCTTGGTGGATTTCGTTTTGATCTTCTTCCTCTTCTTCTACTTCCTCTCCTGCTGTTTCCTCTTCTGACTGGGACTTGATGTCTTCTATGTTTGATGTTTCATTCTTTGTCTTCAGTCTTTCTATCTTTTCTCGTTCTTCTTGGATTTTTTTCAGTCTCCTCCGTCTTGGCCTTTCTTGCAGTCATTCGAGCGACACCCTGTTCAATCGTCTGCTGTACTTGCTTCAGTTTATCCAGGATGCGCTTAACGGCTGTTTTCTATGTTTCTTGTATATGGTCTCTTTTCTCCTCCATGGTGGTAGACTTCGATCTCAGGTCTTTCAGTTGGCCTTCCAGTTGTGATTTGTTGCATTTTGTTATGCGTTCTTCATTCGAGGGAAGTGCATCACACCTTGTTACACAACTAGATGGTCAGCGTGTCAGACACACGAAACCGCCGGTTTTTTTTTTCCATCCTTATCCAAGAGGCCTAAGTATGTGATCTCACTACCTGTAGCAGGGTCATCAAACTGGAGAGGAGATTCCTCACACCAAAGTAGAAGACAAAGACTAACCCTTAAGAAAGTCTGTCCACTGTAGGAAAAGAAGACCGTGTTGGCTCGTAGAATAGGAGTATGGGTTTTTGACCCAGGAAGTGTCAACTTTCCTAACAATGGTACAGGCACCAGAAAGTAAAACTTGAAGCTGAACAATTGGGAAAATACAGCAGGTTTAGTTATCTGGTCTACTGTTGCCTGTGATAGAATTACATCCCCCAGAGAATTATCATAACTCAAGAAATGAATTCTCACTCTAAATAATCAAACAATCTTACATTTGCTTACATAAACTGTATGCTAATAAATAGAAAAGTCTAAGAGCAGTTTGGGAAATTACTCAAAATAAAAATGTAATGTTTATTCGATGCTGTTGAAGCTGAAAAACAAAAGTATTGGCACTTCTCTGTAAGTGTCGGATGTGCCTAGAGCTCCTTCTGTAATCAGTACTAGTGTAGGACCTAGTTTTAGGTCCTAACAGAAGGATTCAGTGGTCAGTGGATTTTGGCAAGGTTGGTGGCAGGCACTTATCTGAGTGCTGCATGGAGCCAGACTCTTCTCTGTGTCTGCCTAGTGGTCAGCCTCTCACTGGCTCTTCTCGTCAGTAGCTCGGTGATGAAAGCGTGGTGGTGCAGTAGCAACTCTGGTAGCCTCTCAAGCTGAAATTGACACAAAGGCACACTCGTAAGTTTCTGGAGAACGCCCATACCTTCCCCATGACTTTCAGCCTAACCTTCTATAGAAACCTATCATCAGGCAAACACTTCACTGAGGATACAGACATGTTCTATAACGGTTCCTTCACTCTATGAGCAGCCTAGATGACATATAGTACTAGACAAGGGAATAGCGACAGATCCAGTCCCTACACAACCTTTGAAACTTCATAGAAATGAAGACCAATAAAACATGAGTGAGAATTATACTGAATGGAGTTAATTGTTGTGAATCTCTCCGACAATCAACGTGTATCAGAAACACTCATGTCGCACCCTATCTCCTTACTAAACAAAGGAAATAGACTATGATAAACTCCTTTGATCCCAACGATCACACCTCTATACTCCTGACCTTTCTAACAATCCAGACTTGACTATGAAGCAATAAGTCTACCAATCAATCAAGAACTCAGTCTTCTAGATTTCTGAACAAGCAACAAGAGTGTGATTAGACTATGAATTGTAAACATAGATTTACCCTGAACCAAGGACTCGGAATAACAAGGATTCTAACCGACTCAACCAGAATTCTAGTTACTGAGAATTCTAACAGAACCAAGAATTAGAATATAACCAAGAATTTAGGTCACAAGCTTCTGCACTCCGGTCCAGTGATTTTCACTGCCGTCACAGTACAATCATGGCGTGTGCCTCACTAGATTATAACAACACGTGTGTTACTCTATCATGATGACCTTTGTCATCCATGTGGCTAGCTATATTTATAGTCTATGGTTTCAACCTCGTGGTTAATCCATCCTAACAAATATTGCACTTAAAATCCTTCCCTACAAATTCTAACTAATCACTATCCTAGACAACATGCGTATGTACTCCTGCCTGGGGATTGTCTTGACAATCAACGTACAATCATAGCTTGTCCTAGCAATTTGATACCAACACGTTTCTGACAATGTTAGCAAGCATAGCTTACGTCATCCATTGTAGGTAATTTATATACGCCTTTGAACAACTGAATCTTCTCTGACAGTATAACAATTCTATACACCATGAAACCTGCCATTAAGATTGAACATTAATCTAGAGACACGAGATTCTACTACCACATACATAACTGGGAATATCATACAACAGCCTATCGAAATCTGCTAGCCCAGGAGATTTATAATGCTGTAAAAGAACTGGATTATTAGTACATACAAAATACATATAAATAGTTATACATGTTTCCATCTCACCCTACAATTATTTATTGGATCACCAAAGCATGGGCCTATCAGTAATGACAAGTCGTAGGTTTTGCCTTTTGGCAAGTATGATAAAAATTGGAGTCGACCGTCTTCGCTAGGCCCACATAGTGAAATGACCGAATGTCTGCTGACCATGCGCTGGCCTGTGTCTACCGCGTTTTCATTGGTCGGATCCTGCCGTTTCATTGGTCAACCTTTGACCCCTACTGCCAGCTCCTGTCTATACCATGACTAAGCAATATATGATCGGTGTCAAGTACACAGTTTACACCCCCAATAATTCCCTGACAGGCATTCACAAACATAGTTATACAATAAATATTAAAAGCAGCCAACATTTATATTTCCATCCATACTCCTCGACTGTTTGCATAAGCAAAGGAATGGGTGTTTCAAGTGCACTGTGACACTACTCAAGAGATCAAAAGGGCGTATCTAATGCCGAGGTAAGGGGTTCAATCCCTACACTGAATAGTTGGACTAAAGTATCGACCTCTCGTCTTTGACTTGGGTGACGTAAATTACAAAATTACAAGTACCTCTGAAGTCTAAGTCGGTTCTTTTGGTGACGGGGGACCTGGTAATAGGGAAAGCTACGGGGTATGTGAGCCGGCCGCTCAGAAAGCAATGGGAAACTACTGAGCGTAATCTTGCCAAGAAATCAACATACAGCTGAAAGATGCTGGTGTTGACAGCGATGTCCTGTAAAGGATATGCACCAAAAAAAAATCCACACGCAAACTGCAGTCCATCACTACTTGAAGTATTTTGAATGGACTACGTTTGAGTAAAAAGCAAGAGAGCACAAAAAAAGAGGGCGTGTAGTATCATTATCTACATATGATTCTTGGGGAAACTGTTGATTCTGTTCTGGGGACGAGCCTTGTTCTTTATGATCCAGTACTGTCTGTCACGGCTCCCACTAATAGTCTGTATACGTATAATGTACTGTTCAGTTTGAAAATTTACGGACATTGGCCTGGAATTCTTGATGTAAACACAATATATTGAAAACACGCAAGGAATGCTTGGGAATTAAAACTTAATTCCATCTATGCTATGGCAAAAGGAGATGTAAGACACCTCCTTTCCTCCGTTAGTCTACGGGACACCCTTGGGCAAGGTGGAGTATCCGTTTACCCCCCAATTAGGGTTACGTGAAGCCATGGAAGAAGGTGGTGGATGGAGTGTGAGAGCTGCCGACCGATTGTTGTTGGTTATGGTCATGCACTCTGCAGCGATAGGCAGATGATCTCATCAGTAGAGACAATGGCTATGGCCACCGACTAGTACAGTCACAGCCCAGAAGGAAAGCAATGGCAAATTACCTTCTGCAAAATTTGCCAAGAAACCATAACAACCATGAAAGAAAACATAAAAGAAAGAGGGTGGCGAGACCCCCAGGCCAGGCAGATCAGATAACACTGGGAAAGAGTGTGACATAGGGGCTAGTACAAGTAATCGTGATGACGGAGTTAATCCCGACTGTTTTACCAAGGAAATCTCTTGTGTGAGACTAAGAAACAGAGTGAGAATAGGAACGTGGAATGTGAGACGTCTGTATGAGGGAAAGCTTAAAGTAGTATGTGATGAGATTGAGAGGTTAAATTTTCAAATTTTAGGAATTAGTGAACGTCGCTGGAGAGGCAAGGGACATTTTACAAAAGAAAATGGAAGTTTTTTCATATATTCTGGTAGAGACGTCGGAGGCCAGAGCGGAGTAGCATTTTGTTTAGATAAAACAACTGCAGAAGCTTTAATGGGATATAACACAGTTAGTGATAGAATTCTCACTATCAGACTTAAAGGCCCTCCAAAATACACAACACTCGTACAGATATATGCACCTACTTCAACAGCAGAGGAGGACGAAATTGAAGATTTTTACAGCACACGGCAAGACACATTAAATAAGATTGGTCATAATGATATAACAATAATACTGGGAGATTTTAATGCTAAAGTAGGTACAGGCAGAGCTGAAAATGAGAGACACGTTTTGGGATAATTTGATTTGGGGAATATAAATGATGCAGGTGACACATTAATTGAATTGTGCACAGAAAATGAGTTAACGATAGCCAAAACTTTTTAAACAACACCCAAGAAGACTCTTCACGTGGAAGTCTCCAGACAGTATTACCAAACATCAGATATATTATATTTTAATACAAAGAAGATGGAGATCAAGCATAACATCTGCAAAAACCCTACGAAGTGCTGACCGTGATACATATCATCAGTTATTAGAAGCAGATCTGAAATTAAAACTCAACAAGCTTATCCGAGGACCAAGCGACTTCGTTTTGATCTCACAAAAATACCGGATTCATACAACGTAGAAGTGAAGAATCGTTTTGGGGTCTTGATGTCTGTACAATAGGAAATGACACCTGATGAACTGGCGACAGTACAAGCTAGAGATATCGTGATAACAGCAGCCAAAGATTTAATTCAGACCAGGACTAAGCAACATACGCCATGGATCACATCAGACACGTTAGAATTAATAATACAACGAAGGGAACTGAAAAAGAAAGGAAATGAATCTGATAATAGCAAGATGAAGTATAAATCTTTAACCCGAGAAATAAGAAAGAACACAAGAAAGGACAAAAACCAATATATTCAAGATTGTTTTATTAAAATAGAACAAAATGTTCAAAGAAATGAAGTTATTGACAAGGTCAACCTCAATTAAATGTTATCTGTGACAAGTTCGGAAATACCTTAACAGAATCTAGTCAAATTCTAGAAAGATGGCAGGAATACTGCAGTAGAATGTATGATATGAATGGCTGGGAGGATATGAATTGCATGGGCAATAAAGAACCTGAAGAATGGTAAATCACCAGGATGTAATGAGATACTAGCTGAACTTATTAAAGCGGTAAGGGAATAAAGCATACAAATCTATCACGCATTATGTAAAAAGATATAGAAAAATGGTATATTGGCAAAATATTGGAAGAGAACTATCTTCATTTCAATACCAACAAAGGGTAGCCTGAAATTATGCATCAACTATAGAACTGTTGCCCTGAATAGTCATGCAAGTAAACGTCTACTAAAAATCATAATGGGAAGACTTCGTAAGAAAATGGAAAAAGCGATTAACGTGGTTCAAGCTGGATTTAGACAAGGAAGAGGAACAAGAGATCAAACATGCGTTTAATAATAGAGAAGTACAGAGAAGTTATTGTAAACCTATTCTCATGTTATTCAGAGGCATTTGACTGTGTACAACATCAGAAACTTTGGGAAATCACGAGACATATGGGCTTTCCATCACATGTAGTATAACTCATAAAATGCTCTGTCTAGACGAACAAGCAGCTGATAGAATAGATGGTGAGACATCAGATTGGTTTGACATCAAGCAAGGAGTCCGTCAGGGCTGCGTGCTGTCACCCTATTTGTTTAACCTGTACGCCGAAAATATAATGAGAAATGTCAGAGATGATATAAACAGGGAGCTATATGATGCCCTAAATATCGGCGGTCATGACATACCAGAGATTCGATATGCTGATGATACAGTATTACTATCCACATCACAGAATGGTATAGAAAACTTAATATCCTCAACCCAAAGAAATAGTGAAAATCATAACTTATATCTTAACATAGCAAAAACAAAGATAATGCATATAGCTAAAACTACTACTGAGAAAGAAATATATGTTAATGAGGAAAGTTTGGAGGTGGTGGAAAATTTTGAATATCTTGGGTCATTGATTACCAACAATGGTGACACGATGAAAGAAATTAAAAGACAACTATCAATTGCTCTTCAAAGACTAAAACTGAATAAATTATGGAGTGGGACAGATAAACTACAAAAATTAGATTTTTAAAAGCATGCATCTTTCCCTTTGCAATACACGCCTGTGAGACATGGACACTTAATAAACAAGCTGAACAGCCCTTACATACCTTTGAATACAAATGCTACAGACGGGTTCTAAGAATATCTTGGGTAAAGAAAAGAACAAATGCATCCATACTTAAAGAGCTAAATATTGACGAGGGTTGGCTATTAAAGATGATAAAACATAGAAAATTGAAATATTTTGGTCACTTGAAACGTCATGAAAGTTTGGAGAGAACAATAATGGTATATGCCTGGGAAGAGAGGAAGAGGGAGGCTAAAGAGAAGATGGGTTTTAGGATGTGGTGGATGATCTCCAGATGGGTGTATCGGACGCGGGACATCTTAATGTGATCGAGACGTTTTCCGGAAGGTTGTTATGGGAGTGAGGTTCTGCAAAAGACATGCTACTGAATGAATGAATGAATGAATGAATGAATGAATGAATGAATATGGCAAAATACGCTTTCGTCTTACATGTGGCAACATACGCTTTCATCTTTTCTATAACAACATACGCTTTCATCTTTTCGCAAGGCACCATACGCGTGCATTTGTTCTATGGCAACATACGCTTTCATCTTTCCTGTGGCAACATATGCAAGCATCTTTCATGTTTCAAAATACGCATGTGAGTCATACATAATTTCGCAATCACTAATGAATAAATTCGGATTTGTTCAACTTAAATATCACAGATACATTTTTAGACTAGCGTGGATCACGGAGAAGACATACTGACATTCTGCAAGATCTGAAGACACTAGGAAATTAGCTTATAAAAAACACCGTGTCTCGTAAACAGAAATGCTGTTTTCACATTAAAAGTCACAGTGGCTTATAGAGAATAGTAATGGGCGCTTTAGTCCCTTGAAGAAGATGCTGAAATCGACTAGCCGGGAAGTGGACACAAGACATTGAAGACACCCCCCTTCCCCCCCCCCCCCCCCCCCCCACCCCCCCAGGCGTGATAATGTATGTGACTCGGGAAGTGGTGAAAGTTCGAGACGGGCCATGACTGAAAGCGACGTTTTGCAAAAGAGCAGCTACACGCACCCCTATCAATTATCAGGTTTAGCGTGTTGCATGTGTAAATCCATGTCAGGACTGATTTCTCCACATCACCACTTTATGATATCTGCATGTATATGTTAATGACTGGCACCTTGCCGTCTTGATAGACGATAGTTTGTAACATGGGTATGGCTGAGTTATCTTATGACGGTAGACGGTACTACCTGCTTTCTGTTAGCGCCGAATGTTGAGCTGCGTTCACCAAACCTTACAACGGACATTGTGCCAACGGCTAATGGCGGAGGCGCGCAATTGGGCATGTACAAACCTAAAGACTAAATATCATTGCAGGGCAGACCAGGACCTAAGACTTGGTCGGTAACTGGTCTAAGATCGAAGCTCCGACAGGCGGACAGTTAGAGCATTGATCTGCTGACCATGCAGCTTGTCTTGTTCCAGATGCATTGGTGTTAACTTTCCTCTGGAGTAAACTAGGCAGACCAAGAGAAGGATCATGCTTCTTGGGTCTACATTCAGCCCAGGCTTTGAGCTATGTAGAGGTTATTGTGGCTCTTTAATTTAATAAGCACACCGCAACACTATCGCCTGTCAAGACGGCATAGTCCCAGTACAGTATAAATCCCTAAACTTGCTTCAAATATTGATTTCCAATATAGAATTATTGCAACGTTAACAAATATTGCACGGTATTTATTATCAGAGTTAAACTCCATTTGTAAAATAACCCAATTCATGCAATCACCCAGTAACTGGATGTACTCCCTTCCGCCATCACTGGGCAAGTTGTAATATTTGCCAAATCAATGGTCGCCGGTTGAAAAAATATGGCGAACACGCTGGTCTAATATTAGCTCTGATGTTCTGGTAGTCGTAGGTAAATACAAAATTACCTGGCCATGGACAAATAAACCAGGTTCTAACGTCAGCGCAGTCACTGGATCAATTAGTAGCCAGATTACACTGCTGTCTGCATGCTGAGTAGCCAGATTACACTGCTGCCTCCATGTGGCTTCAGCATGGAACCGTTACTTTATTTCTTCGTTTCCTTTAAGGAATTTATCTCCCTCTCCTTCATTTATATATTAGTCACTTCCTGTCTTAAATTTATGTTGGAGTCTGGTTGTTTAATTTTCGCCGGTGTGGTATCTCCATGTGACGTCAATGACCGGGTAGTTCCGTGTAGAGTATTTACTTCCCGGTCAATTATCATCTGCAGGCAATTAATAAATAAATGCTTGCGTCCGTTCGTGTAGTGGTCTAGATATTGTGAATATGTGTGTACTTATACTAGAATAACCCCTCCTTGACGATCCTAAAATATGGGAAATGTGACGATAGATGCGCATTTCTAGTGACAGAAGAACGCACGAGAAGTCCAATGATCATTAACAATATTGTCAGTTCTACTTTCACAGGCACTTCCGATTCACTTCGGATTCAAATAGCATTATGCAGTCAGGGAGGGATGGGGGAACTCATTCTTTTCTACTGGTATTTGAGTAGGCGCCTGGGACTTAGTAGGCTAGAACACAGGTCAATTTAGAGTGACTGAGCACTAGTCGACTAGTGAGTTAGAAGACAAATCCACTTAGTGAGTTAGAACACAAATCGACTTAGTGAGTTTGAATACAAATCGACTTAGTGAGTTAGAACAGAAATCGATTTAGTGAGCTAGAACATAGATCAATTTAAAATGATTGAGTACTGCTAGACTTGGTGAGTTAGAACATACGTCGACATAGTGAATGAGAAAACTTCTCAACTTGGAGAGTTTGATCACTTATCGACTTAGTGAGGTAGAACACTAGTCAACTTAGAGAGTTTGCACTGTGAAAGTCTTAGTGGGTTAGACTACGGATCAACATAGAGAGCTTGAACTGTCAACGTCTTAGAACGAGGATGAACTCACAATCTGCACACTGACCGAATTAGTGAAATACGCCTCAAATCAATGTATATTCTGCAGACTGACCAAATTGGTGAGTTAGAACGCGTAGCAGCTTACAGTCCGCACACGACTGAATAAGTAAGTTAGAAAGCTAATCGCCATACAAAGATTGCAAACTGACCGAATTAGTGAATTAGAAAGAGGATGTCCTTACAATCAGCACACTGACCGAATTAGTGAGTTAGAGCGCGGATCAACTTACAGTCTGCACACTGACCGAATTAGTGAGTTAGGGCGCGGATCAACTTAGTCTGCACACTGACCGAATTAGTGAGTTAGAGCGCCGATCAACTGACAGTCTGCACACTGATCGAATTAGTGAGTTAGAGCGCGGATCAACTTACAGTCTGCACACTGACCGAGTTAGTGAGTTAGAGCGCGGATCAACTTACAGTCTGCACACTGACCGAATTAGTGAGTTAGAGCGCAGATCAACTTACAGTCTGCACACTGATCGAATTAGTGAGTTAGAGCGCGGATCAACTGACAGTCTGCACACTGACCGAGTTAGTGAGTTAGAGCGCGGATCAACTGACAGTCTGAACACTGACCGAATTAGTGAGTTAGAGCGCGGATCAACTTACAGTCTGCACACTGACCGAATTAGTGAGGTAGGGCGCGGATCAACTGACAGTCTGCACACTGACCGAGTTAGTGAGTTAGAGCGCGGATCAACTGACAGTCTGAACACTGACCGAATTAGTGAGTTAGAGCGCGGATCAACTTACAGTCTGCACACTGACCGAGTTAGTGAGGTAGGGCGCGGATCAACTGACAGTCTGCACACTGACCGAGTTAGTGAGTTAGGGCGCTGATCAACTGACAGTCTGCACACTGACCGAATTAGTGAGTTAGGGCGCGGATCAACTGACAGTCTGCACACTGACCGAATTAGTGAGTTAGGGCGCGGATCAACTGACAGTACGCACACTGACCGAATTAGTGAGTTAGAGCGCTGATCAACTGACAGTCTGCACACGGACCGAAATAATGAGATAGAACCCGGATCATCTTAGCTATGTTGATCACCCATGGACATAATAGATCAGCACATTGGTCAACTTAGAAAGACAAATACTGATTGATTTAGATATCTAGACGTAAGGTCAACACATAAATAGAACTAATTTTGCAATCCTCAAAGCTGGAAGTTGTGGTGGATGCCGTACACTTTCTGAATCAATGTACCTACGATTCTATCAACTGGAAGCCTGTCGTGCTCGAACAAACGTTGTTCCACGGAAATCAATTATTCTTAATTTTGATGATGCTAACCAATCTCTCAGCATAAGGCGAAGCAATTATTTCATTGTCCGACTATTGATTCCGGTGAAGAAATCTCTCTAGCGCTAAACAACTCAACTGAGAAAAAAAAATCACGTTCTTTTAACTTCCCTAATCCCGGTTTCTGTTGAGCGGAAATTCCTTCCCCCCGCCCGGCTTTCATTGATCGAGATTGTTCAGTTTGTTGGTTCGGTTAGCCTGTTAGAGAGCTGTCCGGATTGCTCCGCCATGTTGTCTTGTTTCTGTCTTCTGTACTCCTCTACTTGTATATGTGGTATTCTTTTCTCGTCGGTCATGCAGTATCTATTCTCTGTCTTATTATTCATTTTATGTCCGTGACTTGGTATTGGCTTGGCTCTCCGTGTCCTCTCTCTCTCTCTCTCTCTCTCTCTCTCTCTCTCTCTCTCTCTCTCTCTCTCTCTCTCTCTGTCTGTCTGTCTGTCTGTCTGTCTGTCTGTCTCTCTGTCTGTCTGTCTGTCTGTCTGTCTCTCTCTCTCTGTCTCTCTCTCTCTCTCTCTCTCTCTCTCTCTCTCTCTATATATATATATATATATATATATATATATATATATATATATATATATATATATATATATATACATACACACACACACACACACTAGGTAATTTTGAGCTCAGGGACATTGTTTTCTTAACTTTCATTTCATTTCATTGGCACCTTGCCGTCTTGACAGACGATAGTTTGTGCTTTAAAAAGGCATAATAACTTTTAACTATGGCGGTAGCGAGTGTGACTGATAAGGCCAATTTGCGCTGTAAATGTCCGTTCACAGTGGGTGCATGTGAACAAGTGGTCACTTCCGCCATCATGCACCATTTTACGTCTCAAACGCTTGGTGTGTGACTTTTCTGCAATAATTTTCTCCTTTGACTTTATCCCATTTCTGACATTTGCCCTCCATGCAACACGCTCAGCGGCGACTTGCTCCCAATGTGCACCATCAATGCCTGCATCAATCATGTCCCGCCCACACACATCTCCGTATCGCAGCAGAGGCCGACCCCGAGATCTCCCACCCATCTGTAATTCACCAAAAAAGATATCCTTTGGTATTCTACCATCATCCATCCTCCCAAGATGTCCCATCCATCTAAGTCCACGAAGACTGAGCATGGAATAAACTGTCACACAACCTGATCCCTCCAATACCTCAGCATTTGTGATTTTGTCTTGCCACTTAATACCAAGAATTCTTCGCAGACACCGCATATGAAAGCTGTTTAAGTTGTTCTCTTGGTGTGAGTAAGTTGTCCAGGTTTCACTGCCATAGAGAAGAGTACTAAGGACACAGGCTTGATAGACAAGGACTTTTGTTTTGGCAGTAAGCTTCCTGTTCTCCCAGACTCCCCTTCCCAACCTGTTCACTGTTGTTGCTGCCTTACCAATCCGGATGTTGATTTCCTGATCTAGGGATAATTTGCTATTTACCACTGATCCTAGATATGTAAAATGGTCTACTATCTCTAGTTCGACGTCGTCAATAAAGATTGATGGTACCCCATGTGCACCTTGTGACATAATCTGTGTCTTCTTTTTGCTAATTGTTAAACCAAATTCAGAACAAGCATTGGAGAATGCAGATAGTAGACATTGCAATTCTTCCTCAGAGTGGGTCGTAACTGCAGCATCATCTGCAAAAAGCAACTCTCTGATCAGTACCCTCCTAATTTTGGTCTTAGCCTTCAATCTCTGAGCATTGTAGAGGCCGCCATCTGAGCGTGAGTGAATGTATATACCACCATCCTGATCATGAAATGCATATTTCAGTAGAAGTGAAAAGTATATTCCAAAGAGGGTGGGAGCTAGTACACAACCTTGCTTAACTCCACTCTTGATTTCAAATTCTTCAGAAGTTGCACCATCAAACTTGATTATACCCTTCATGCCTGTGTGGAACGATTCCACAATGGACAGAAGAGTTGGTGGGCAGCCAATCTTCTTTAGTGCCTTGAACAGACCCTCACGACTGACCAAATCAAATGCCTTTGTGAGGTCGATGAAGGCAATAAACAGTGGTTGATTCTGTTCACGGCATTTTTCTTGCATTTGTCGCAATGAGAATATCATATCAGTGGTAGACCGGTTCTGTCGAAAGCCACACTGTGATTCGGGGTAGACTTGATCTCCTAGGACTTGAAGTCTGTGCAGAACAATTCTGGCAAATACTTTTCCAACAATACACAGAAGTGAGATACCCCTATAGTTGTTGCAGTCGCTCCGATCGCCCTTGTTCTTGTACAGTGTTATGATGCTTGAATCTTTGAAATCCTGTGGGACTTGTCCTTCACGCCAGCATAGCTCTATTAGCTGGTGGATCTGTATAGTGAGTGTGTCTTGCCCACTCCTGATAACCTCTATTGGAATCCCATCCTTACCTGGAGCCTTGCCAGATGCAAGTTCATTTATAGCACACTTAACTTCTGTTATGGTGGGAAGTGTGTCCAGGTGGTCAAGAGTTGGTAGAGCCTCTATGGCGTTGAGGGCATCATCCGCTAGTTTGGTCTCACTTGAGTAAAGCTCCAAATAGTGCTCTACCCATCTGTCCATCTGCTGTTTCTTATCAGTGATGATTTCTCCAGTCAAGGTTTTCAATGGTGCACTTCTTTTGATCACTGGACCGCAGGCTTTCTTTATTCCTTCATACATGCTTCTTATGTCTCCCTTATCACTTGCGATTTGAATGGACTCACATAACTTGATCCAATAATCATTTGCACACTGCCTGGCAGCCTTTTGCACATCCTTCCTAGCTTGCCTAAGCTCACTCAGAGTGTTACGCGTTGGTCTTTCCTTGTTTCTTAAGAGAGCTTTCTTCTTCTTATCAATCAAAGGCTGCAGAGTCTCGCTGTTGGCCGCAAACCAGTCCTGCCTCTTATGATCCACAGTGCCGTAAACCCCTACGGCAGTTTTATAAAGAGTTTCCTTAATTTGACCCCACTTTTCATTTACTGTACAATTTTCTGGTGTATCAGTGAAAGCGTCTTCAAGTTGCTGTTGAAACTGAAAGCACTTTTCAGGATCATGAGTGTTAATAATATTAATCCTGAGGCTAGATTTGTGTTTAGCTGTGTAGATTCTCTTTGGTCTCAGTCTAACCCTTGCAACAACCAAAGAATGATCCGTATCACAGTCAGCACTGTGGTAACTACGAGTCAATGATATATGGTTCAGATGTTGTCTCCGTGTGATGATGAAGTCCAGCTGGTGCCAATGGCCGGATCTTGGATGTTTCCATAAGACCTTATGCATCTCTTTTGTTTTAAAAAAGGAGTTTGTAATACATAGGTCATTACTGGTGCAATGCTCCAGCAGCCTTTGCCCATTTTCATTCATGCGACCGATGTTGTATTTTCCAAGGCACACTGGCCATGAACTCGAGTCCTTGCCCACACGAGCATTGAAATCACCGAGCATATAAATGTAGTCAGATTTTGGAACTGCCTTGATCACGGAGTCTAACTCCTCATAGAACGAATCCTTCACATCATCAGAGGAATCGAGTGTCGGTGCATATGCAGTAATAATGGTGGCAAACCCACAAGAGGTTGCCAAGCGCAGGGATAATAGTCTTTCATTTCCTCCTGCTGGAATTTCAATCATTCCCAGTAGCGAATTCTTCACTGCAAAGCCCACACCGTGTTGCCTTTTTTCTGCCTGCCCTCTACCCTTCCAGAGAAAGGTGTAGTTGTTTTCCCTGAGTGACCCTTCCTCAGCGAGGCGAGTCTCCTGCAGGCCAGCAATATCAATGTTTAGACGATTGAGTTCGGCATCAATCACAGCCGTTTTTCTCACATCGTCAATATTGGTCAAGTCAGTGGAAAATCCTGGACACATGGTTCTCACGTTCCAGGTTGCAAGCCATAGCTTGAGATTTCTATTTTTATTTTTGTTTGGACCTGGTGCATTGGTTTTACAGCCTGCGATTCAGATTTTGTCCTAGCCCCAAGCACCCATTGAAGCAGGCAGGCTGCCTGCCTGTTTTCTTAACTACCGACGGCTAATAACATAGAAATCAACACAGAGCAACGTGCTTGCATATCGCCCTCGACTGATTTATTGGATAAATAGAGGTGGGTTAGAGGGCGAGTGGTAGAGTTATTCGGACGTATAGGCATTAATTCTGCCTCCCATATTCTCCATAAGAGTACTTCTGGTACGAGTGATCTTGGAAGCACTCAAATGGGTTACGTTTTTAGCACCCTCGTTGATGTTGTCAGCACCTGCACGAATTGTCCTTACCGTAGTTGGAGGTAAGCCATATACTTTACCGATATCAACAGCCCGATCGCCAGCCTCATAACGTCGTAGCACATCTAACTTCACCTCAAGAGCAACATTTTACTGGTTCTCTTACAACCAGACAAACTTATCAGCACTTATTGTGAGCTTTGAACTCATAATTATGGGTGATAACACGATAAAATCCTGGAAACACGCACTGAACAAAATGTAACTTGGCGACGTTAACGCAAAACTGACAACAACTAGTAATTTACGTTCCCAATTCAAGGACGAGAAGTTAACATTTTATTTCAACTGACCGGTGCAGGATGTGAACTCCCACCCCCTACTTCGGCATCAGCACCCTGGATGTTAAAAGAACGAACGCTCTTATTCATTCAGCCATGCTGATCACCATCTTGTTTATTATAGTGACATGTAATGTTCTACTTTCGTTAGCCTCTTCCAGGCAATCACTGTTAAGTTACGCTGACAGTCCAAGACATTAGTAATATTGTGTCATAAACCACATCTAATCTCTGCTTCTAAGTTCTTCCTGCTTTGTTCATTCACAGTTCAACCCTCTGCTGTGTATCTATATTGTAGTGCCAGAGTGACTTTCGTCTTCCCGTGACCCTAAGAGCTATGCCAACGGTAGCGAATCCACTGGTAGGTCCCTCCATGTTGGACGGTTAAAGGGGTACAAACCAAGCGAAGTGATACACAGTCCTGCTGCCTTGTAATACTTGTATATTACATTGTGGTACTTCGTTCTTCCTAGTGACGACCATAACCTGTGTCTTCTTACAATTTAATTCCAACCCCAGCTGCTCACTGTGTACAACAACAGCGTCTACTAATTGTTGTAGATCTTGTGCATTGTCTGCAGTCAATACTATATCATCTGCATATCTAATGTTATTGGTGTTTCGTTCTCCAATGCTGACTCCATTTATATCTTCTACATTTCTGAAAATATTTTCACTGTATAGGACGTATAATAGATGATGTAAAGTAAATGGAGAAGTAGTATAAAGCGGGAGTGGGGAGAGAGCGAGGAGAGAGAGAGAGAGAGAGAGAGAGAGAGAGAGAGAGAGAGAGAGAGACAGACAGACAGACAGACAGACAGACAGATAGACAGACAGAGAGAGAGACAGAGAGAGACAGAGAGAGAGACAGAGAGAGACAGAGAGAGACAGAGAGAGACAGAGAGAGCGAGTGACTTATAGAGAATGTGAGAGAGATACCGAGAGTGTGCGAGGGAGAGAATGAGAAAGGAGGAGAGACAGGGAGAGGGATAGAGGGAGAGAGAAAGGGGTGCAGGAGATATTGCAAGAACCAGTGATAGACATATTCAGAATATCATAAATACGAGCATATATAAAGATGGTAAGGGCAGAATCCAACAATACGTCATAGCACACTGGGCACGCGCGCGCGCACACACACACACACACACACACATGATAATATCAGAAAATATACGTATATTTGTATGGCAGTGAATCCTGTCATGCGAATCATCATCGTCATTAAATGAGTTACATGGCACTGTTCTGTCAAGCCTGTGGCTGAGTACATCTGACTTTTGTGAGATATTCACTGGCCCAGAAACGGAGCATATTGGGACGACCCTTTGCCGTGATGTTGGAACCGTGACTAACTAACTAACATCCGACTTTCGTAAACTTTTTTTTTCTTCTTCAGGTTTACTTTCTCTAGCTTTTGGCTGTCCCTGGTCAAACTGTTCTAATCTCTTCAAGGCATCTCCCATCCGATGTTATGACTGTTCCGAGATAATTGAACCGATTCACTTGTTGAAGAATATTCCCATTTACTTGAACAAGAATTGCCATGGCGAAAGTAGCCTTTAGCAAGATGAAAAACATTCTGACCGATAAAAAGATGTCAATTGAAACGAGAAAAAAGAGTGTTGAGGGGATACATAGAGCCTGTTCTTTTATATGGATGTGAAACTTGGACAATGTGCAGTCAAGCTGAAAAACATCTGATGGCTGCAGAAATGTGGTTTCTGAGGAAAATGCAAAGAATACCATGGACAGACAGAAAAACCAATGACCAAGTACTACAGGAGACAAATGAAAATAGTAAATTCACTAGAGAAAATAGACGTAGACAGTCAAATTTTTTTTGGACATGTTTTGAGAAGAAATGGATTGGAGAATTTAATGACAACTGGCAAGATCGAAGGGAACAGACCAAGAGGAAGACCGAGAGGAAAATACCTGGATGGCTTGGCCACATGGCATGGACGAGACAGGAACACTGAGCTGATCCACGACGCTGGTGATCGAGTGAAATGGCGAGTCATGACCGCCCACGCTTTCCGGCATGGCACATGATCGATTGATTATACGTCCTAACCCAAACATATCTTTACTTCCACCTATACACCCCCCCCCCCCCCCTCAACTAAATCACAACTACCCAACGCGTTGCCCACAAATTAACTCATCTTAAAACGAAACCCAGCTGTATGACCCAGTACCACCAACTAACAGAACCCACATAGGCCGTGCTGTGTCCTACACGAGAAAACTGTCTTCCTATCACCGGTTAACTCTTTGTATCCCAATAGAATCTCATGCGCGCCAGTGCGCGAGAAGTAGATCGAGGGCGACAGCGAGAGCTGATGTTTATCGGCTATCGATCGATGACACGAGGCCAGCCCGCCATTATCGCCAACATTTTTAGCAGCTGTGTTCAGCCCAACTAACTAATCAGGCCGTTGTTATTATGGCCGCTTGCGGCTAATTGGAATTGTGTGTATATTTGTTTGTGTAAATTGAGCATGTATTTGTGTACATCTGTGTATATTTGTGTGTGGAATTAATATCATTAATTTACCGTCGTCGTCGTCATCATCGTTATCAACATAATCATCGTCATACACCCCCAAAATTTAGGCTATTGGAGTTGGGATGCGCAATGCACTTGATTCTTATAACTGGATCCATAATTTATTATATCCCCAATGTTTATTATTTACAACATTAGATAACAAATATCATGTAGCCCTTTATGTCGCAGTCCAGTGTTACACCAAAGTAATATATGTCTGGCTAACGGTGGTTAAAGTAAAGAATGTCCTGGGAAAATAAGTGTTTGAATAAAGAGAGTTAAAGTAATACAAAATCATGGGCTAGATCGAGATTAAATAACAACTTCATGCGACACTAGAATTTAATATTCTACATGCCTGGTACAGACTAATTTAATATAACGCATGTCTGGAAGATAATAATTTAATATAACACATGTCTGGAACAGAATAATTTAATATATCACACGTATGGGACATATAATTTAATATAACACATGCCTGGGACAGAGTAATTTAATATAACACAAGTCTGAGACAGTAATTTAATATAACACACGTCTCGCAGATAATAATTTACCCTTACTATATCACATGTGTGGGACACAGATATAATTTAATATAACACACGTCTGGGACATAATAATTTAATATATCACATGTTTGGGACATAATAGTTTAATATAACACATGCCGAGGACAGAATAATTTAATATAGCGCACGCCTGGGACATTGGCACCTTTCCGTCTTGACAGACGATAGTTTGGTACATTGTGCTTCAAAAAGGCTTAATAACTACGATCCCTGGCGGTGGCGAGTGTGGCTGGTAAGGCCAATTCTTGCTGCAAATGTTTGCCCACAGTAGGTGCATGTGAAAACATGGTCACTTCCACCATTTTGCACCATCTTACGTCTCTCACGCTCTGTGTGTGCTTTATCTGCAATCATTTTCTCCTTTGCTTTATTCCATTTCTGATAGTTGCACTCCATGTAACACGTTCAGCATCGACGTGCTCCCAATGTGCATTATCAATGCCTGTATCAATCATGTCCCGCTTACACACATCTTTGTATCGTAGTAGAGGCCGACCCTGAGATCTCCTACCCGTCTGTAATTCACCAAAAAAGATGTCCTTTGGTATTCTACCATCATTCATCCTCCTAACGTATCCTATCCATCTGTCTACGAAGACTGAGCATGGAATACACCGTCACACAACCTGATCTTTCCAATACTTCAGTATTTGTGATTTTGTCTTGCCACTTAATACCAAATATTCTTCGCAGACACCGCATATGAACAATAATTTAATATAATAAATAGTGTCACAAAAGGTATTAGCTGCTGCCGAATGTGATACTGAATTCAGTACTTTAAAAAAAAAACACAAAGTATAACAAGGAACTTCTACGATAGCGACAATACACTTCCATGCAGCCGAAAGTTTCCACTGAAGCATTTGTCAACGAAAACGGAAGGCAACACAATACAGTTTACATCAAAGAAACAGGAAACGTAACTCTCGAGGTCCGAAAAAGAGTTCATAAAAAAACAAAAACAGTTAGTTACATATCTTTTATAGGACGTCGCCGTCAACCCCGGCATTTTTGGCTATTTGTGATTTCTTGACAAGCTAACGTTCAGTAGCTTGCGATTGTTTTCTGAACGACAGGCACTCATACTATTTATGAAAACCAACGCCCGCAATTGTGTTTCGATCGCGGTTTGCGGGATGACAACTTGCGCCTGTAACCGCTTCGTAGGATCAATAAAAAGCAAGTTCTATTCATGTTGTCTATTTTAAATCAGACTATAATATAACACATGTCTAATTTGTCACTTTAATGTCTGCACATACAAATATAACGCATGTCTGCACAGACAAAACTAATATAACAGCTGCCGAAGATTGATAAAAAAAAGTTACTTTAACAAATAACTGAGAAAGAAGAAGTTTATACTACATATTTCTTGGATAGAAAAGTAAACGCAACAAATGCCAAGAGAAAAGAAGTTAAAATACCACATTTTACAAATAGTCGACCTGGATTCCAGGACAATTTAACTGATAGTGCCAAACAAGAGGAAGGTTTGACTAAGCCTGGTACACAATCAATTGAACAGGTATTATAATGTCAGTTTACGTTCACTGAGCATTGAACCTCGGGAAGATACCACGAAACAAAACAAATAACGCCTTGACCCTAGCATGGCGATATATCGTCCTTCTGTCCAAATGGGAGGTCACATGTGGCGATATATTATCCTTCGGCAATGAATCAGGTAAAGAAGAAATCCTAGGTTCGGATGAAATTTGATTTTTTTTAAAAATTGTTTATTATCATCATCATCATGTGCCATTCCGTTAAGCTTCTTCTTGTTTCCCCAACTGACACGATCACAGAATCGAGGATGAGCTCAGTGTTCTTGTGTCGACCACGCCACGTAGCTAAGCCATCCAGATATTTACTTCTCTGCCTTCTCCTCATTCTTTCCCCCTCAATCTTGCCAACTGTCACTAAGCTCTCTAGTTTATTTCTTCTCATAACGTGCCACAACAAATTTTGACTGTCTGCGTCTACTTGTGTTGGTTGTCATTGACACTAGATAAACTAATCTCTCTTCGTGTTATGGTGCTGTCCCATTCGCTAGCACTTTTTATTCTATTTGTCCTATTTTATTCTTATCTTCAGCAGAATTTGCGCTTTGAATTGTTTAATTTTAGTCATGTCAATGTACTTTTAGTAACTACGATATTTAAGTATTCTTGTAATTCAATTTCGCTTCTTTCTATTAACATGATATCATCAAATAACACAGACTACGCATACTTTGTCACAAAGGTTCACACATCCCGTGTCTCGTATTTCTTCTAATATATTTCTTCTCGTAATTCTTCTGATGCCGGTCTCCCTGGTCTAGGAGTTACACGACTTTCTCCGTAATCCCGAATACTCTCGTGAGTAACGTGACATGCGCGAGAATCGGTAGCGGTTATCTCCGCGTAGGTAACTTACGGGGTAAGTGAGCCGGTCGCTCAGAAAGCAATAGCAAACTACTGAGCGTAATCTTGCCAAGAAATCAACAATCAGCTGAAAGATGCTGATGTTGACAGCGATGTTCTATAAAGGATATGCGGAAAAAAAAACAAAAAAACTTCTTCTGATATAAAAATACAAATTACTTCAACCGACAACTTGTATAATAAACATTCCCACATGTATGGTACGTTACACCTTTCTTGGGTATTTATAATAGCCATGTTAAAAATTGCCCTCTTCTTGGCCAAAGACTTGCTAACGCGATTTGTGAGCCGTTTACCACGCGTTCGAAACACAGTGGCGACTTGGCAGCAGACCGTGTCGCGCTCGGGATTTAACGTGTTTGGTATGGAAGCCGGTCGTTCAGAAAACAATGGCAAACTACTGAACGTAAAACTGCCAAGACATCAACAACAGCAGTAAAATGCTGGTGTTGACAGCGATGTTGTGTAAATAGGATACCGTATTGTACGGACTATAAGACGCTACGGGCTATAAGACGCACCTTAATTTTTAAGCAATTTTTAAAAAAAAATAACATTTAATTAATTTCGAGTATAAGACGCACGTGAATTTTGGAGGCAATTTTTTGAAGAAAAAAGTGCGTCTTATACTCCGTAAAATACGGTATGCAAAACAAAAATGTTAAAAATTGTTTAGTGAGTCCTGTATTATTGATTTTTCCCCCATGCAATATTGATGCATATTGTTCTGTTGTTGTCAAAGATTGGCTTGATAAGTGGTGTATGAATGAAATAACGTATGAAAGGAAAGAGAGATAGAGGGCAGAATGTCAGACAGGCCTGCGTGCCCAATTCTTAACCCTTTGAAAATAAAATGTGTCCGTTCGTTCGTTCGTTCTGACAGTCCACATGGCGTGGCGTTCATGGTCCTGTCTGCCTACAACCGTCTGTCATGTAGATAGCCAATCATTTCTGCTGCAGATATTCTTCCATCCCATGATGCTACACTGTCTAACGTCTTCTCCTGTGGTCTTCCCCTGTATCTCTTTACCTCTAATTTCCCCCCTTATCTCCACGCACTCCACCTTTCCTGTACTCATGATGTACCCAAAATGTGTGCATTTTCTTCTCGTTTTGTTTAAAAAATCCAGGTTGGCTCGTTTTGAACTCAAACGTAGTCTGTACACGTGCAACTACTTCTAGTTCACTGAACTGATTTTTGCGTGTGAATTTGCTTTCATTATTACCAGTGCCCCTCGCCATCAGACGAACCTACTCCGACTTTTGAGGTACTTGCAATTTACGTAAAAGACCAAAAGTCCACATTTGTGTACAGTTGACTGGTGTAGGGGTTGAACCCGCTACCTCAGCAACAACATACCGGAATTTTAAGAGCAATCACTCTTATCCATTCTGCCATGCTGACCTTCGATTGGCCTTTCTCTGTTGGGGGTAGCCCAATCTATTTATAGATTGCCTCCTTTCGAGATATCTACAATACGCTTCTTACCTGTCATTCTGTTCCCATCAATCTTCCATAAGCCTTCAACTGATTCAGTACCCACGGATTAAATCGCGCCAAATGACCTCCCTTATTAACAGAAGGACGATATATCACCACACTAGGCTCATCGGTGTAGTCAATTTCCAGTGGAGTGGTCACCTCCCAGTAGTGTTGTCAGCTCCCAGTGGTATGGTCAGTTTCCAGCAGCGTGGTCATCGTCCAGTAGTGTGGTCAGCTCCCAGTAGTGTGGTGAGCTCCCAGTAGTGTGGTCAGCTCCCAGTGGTGTGGTCAGCTCCCATTGGTGTGGACAGCACCCAGTAGTGTGGTACAGCTCCAGTAGTGTGGTCAGTTCCCAGTGATGTGTCAGCACAAGTAGTGTGGTCAGCTCCCAGTATGTGGTCAGCTCCCAGTGGTGTGGTCAGCTCCCAGTTGTATGGTCAGCTCCCCATAGTGTGGTCAGCTCCCAGTGGTGTGGTCAGCTCCCAGTTTTGTGATCAGCTCCCCGTAGTGTGGTCAGCTCCCAGTGATATAGTCAGCTCCCAGTAGTATGGTCAGCTCCCAATAGTGTGGTCAGCTCTCAGTAGTATGGTCAGCTCCCCTTAGTATGGTCAGCTCACAGTGGTATGGTCAGCTCCCAGTAGTATGGTCAGCTCCCCGTAGTGCGGTCAGCTACCAGTAGTGTAGTCAGCTCCCAGTAGTGTGGTCAGCTCCCCGTAGTGTGGTCAGCTTCCAGTAGTGTGGTCAGCTCCCAGTTTTGTGGTCAGCTCCCCGTAATGTGGTCAGCTCCCAGTGGTGTGGTCAGCTCCCCGTAGTGTGGTCAGCTCCCAGTAGTGTAGTCAGCTCCCAGTAGTGTGGTCAGCTCCCCGTAGTGTGGTCAGCTCCCAGTGGTGTGGTCAGCTCCACGTTGTATGGTCAGCTCCCAGTAGTATGGTCAGCTCCCCGTAGTGTGGTCAGCTCCCTGTAGTGTGGTCAGCTCCCAGTGGTGTGGTCAGCTCCCAGTTGTATGGTCAGCTCCCCGTAGCGCGGTCAGCTCCCCGTAGTGTGGTCAGCTCCCAGTGGTATGGTCAGCTCCCAGTAGTATGGTCAGCTCCCAAAAGTGTGGTTATCTCTCAGTAGTATGGTCAACTTCCCTTAGTATGGTCAGCTCCTAGTGGTATGGTCAGCTCCCAGTAGTATGGACAGCTCTCAGTAACATGGTCAGCTCCCAGTGGCATGGTCATCCCCCAATAGTGTGGTTAGTTCTCAGTAGTATGGTCAGCTCCCAATAGTGTGGTCATTTCTCAGTAGTATGGTCAGCTCCCAATAGTGTGGCCAGTTCTCAGTAGTATGGTCAGTTACCCGTAGTGTGGTCAGTTCCGATTGATGTAGTCAGCTCCCGGTGGTGTGGTCACTTCCCGCTGGTGTGGTCAATCCCACCTGGGCGTCTTTCCTCCCAAGACAATATGAGAACAATTCTGACAACTATCCAACACCCATATTTTGTGACATTGACGCCTTCAGAACCTTGCTAGCTCGGGCAAGAGAAGAATCCCTGCTACTACTGGCGGAGGACCCCAGACCACCGTGTTGGCAAACAAGTGCACTAGTCATTATGCCATCAGGAACATGTTTTAGTGTTTGCATGTTTATTTCGAGGCTGTTATCGCAGCATTTTCAGGGTCGTCTGGATTCATGAGCCCTGAAGACGGCTGACCTTTATGTGAATTATCGATTGTTTACGACAGCTGTAACACAAGGTGTCGACAACATTCGTCATTGTCATGTGGTCTGTCAACTGGCGTAGGTGCTCATGTTTCTGCACAGATATCTATCCTTAGTGTTCTGAATCAACCCTGCTGAAAATATTCATTCAATTGGGGATGTAGGGAAGCAGAAGAGACAGGAGGAAATGAAGAAGAAGAGGAAGAAGAAGAAGAAGAAGTTTACCCTGCACCAATTCTCTAGGTCTGACTTTTCTTCCACTGATCTTTTTATTTGTCATGTTGTTTTCCAATGCCTTTCTTCTTATTATATCTCCAAAGAAGGTTGTTTGTCGCTTTCTTATTGCTGTATATAATGTTCTTCTTTCTGTAGCCTCTACCAAGCAGTCGTTAATAGTTACTCTGGCTGTCCAAGATTAGACAACACTCGCCCATGCTAAACAGCCACACAGCCGAGTATTTTCTTCTAAACCGTTTGCATCTCTGCATTGGGCAAGCCACCGATCAATACAAACAACTTGTCCATTTCAACAACCTCTTCCGTTAACTGCTTTTGTGTTTGTCCAGTGTTTTTCCTTAACCGCACTTGCGTCAGAACCGCTGGATCATAATTAGTACGTGTTGGGGTCCTTGTAAGGTAAAAGTATTTCCCACATCGGCGTCAGCCCGCGTATGTGATCGCCTGTTTGTTGTTAGCGCCGCCGTGAAGGAAAACTAGAACCCCGCTCAATACAATCCGGAAAGAAGTCTTCAGGGATTGTGTGGATCACAGATGACGCATGTCGGGAATACAAAACGTGACCTCTCTCATTAGCCTTACTATTATGTAGAGAATATATCAATGTATTTTTTAACTTTTCTTATCTATATACCAGGAATATACGTTCGGCATATTACATGGCAGCAAGCGGTGACTGCGCTCATTTCTGGTCAATAATGGCTGCATTGCTCGAGTTACAGATAATTACCCGCCGTGACTCCAGCGTGGCGCTGTTGTTGATCTCTCTTGTCAAGAGAGTTTCAAACCTGTCGTGCTATTTCCATGTCATCCAGAAAATGGCGCTTTAGTTGAATAAATCAATTCTCCTGGCGTGGCTGTATACCGGAATTGATGTCTGTTTAATAAAGAGGTAATTGCCACTTCCGGCATGAACCCGCTCATTTTTATGTAGGTACTACAATGCAATAGATGTCTCGACACTGGCTAGTTATAGCATTAAGTCGTACAGTAAGTTATGGTGGGAGGTGGGTGTTTTCCAGATTAGTGAGGGTTCCATTAAATCAATTATATGCAATGTAACATTACGTAATTGTGTAAACCAGCCTGCCTGGGTTTGACGAACATGGAAATGACCAATAAACCGGAAGTGTATTATCAGACAATTACCCAACATTACCAACCCACATAAATATGTCATATATAAAGGAGATTGTCACCACATTATAGAGCATAAAACTTCAGAACTGGACATAACTAAATAGCAGGTGCATATGCACGATATCGTATTAGGAACATGCTTGACCCAGTCGTCACCATCAACAGCCTTACGAGGTATGTAATAATTCATGGGATTCTCTTAAGCATCACTGAAATGTGCGTTAACTAAATATTCATGATTAATGTGACCGTTTGTGTGGTGGTAGAGTGTTTCTTGTTGTCTGAGTTGTTTGGGTCTCCGTGGCGAAGTGGTCAAGCCGTCTGCCTCGCGCTCCGAAGGTTTTGGGGTCGATTCCGGGCTACGTCTTTCGTTTCACGAGTGCATTTTTCTCGGAGACTCCTGGGGGTCGTCGCCGAGGCTACGGAGTTTGTGCTTTGTGCGATGCTTTCTGCAGGTCGCTCTGTGGAAAGAGACCGAGCCATATGGGATAAAACCCGGGGCAATGAAGTCGATTCTCTCGACGTTTAACGCTGTTTAAGTTTGAGTAAATGTAATCATTACAGGAGGCGCAGTAGGGTAGTGCTAGATGCTCGCCTCTGGGACATAGTTTCGCATCCGCATCGGGGCCGTATTTAAAATACACCTGGGCTGTTAGATGGTCCCGACCTCAAATGGACACAAGAAGATATCTTGGGGAGGAAAGGCAAGCGGTGAGATACTGACCGCATGACCCACCGAGTGCTGATTGTTCTATACAAACATGGCTCTAGCACCATATACCCGATGCGGTTTAAGGTATGTGAAGTGTTCTTGACCTACGTTCGATCCGGTCGTAGCGATCATCACCCGACAAGGTCATGAATGCATGGATTTGACTTTTGCAACACAGAAGTGTGTTTTATCTAAGCACAGTCATGGTTAGTTTAACATGTATAGACCGAGTGCAATTGTGCCTTCAGGGTAGCGGTCAACTTTCAGATACCCTCCATCCCCCCAGAAGCTAATTTAAACCAATGACCACCTGGTCGACGGCAAGCAGATAGCGACTTGGCCGTAGGGAAGCACCTGGCTGTTTGAATGCTTAGCCCACTTGAAGGTGCGTGAAAGTTTCCTCAATTTACCAGACTCTTCTTGTAAATATTGAGAAACCCCGAGGAGAGTAAACCTAACAGAGCCTGTCTGCAGCCCTCAGGTCAAAAGAAATAGCAGAAGAACTAACAACTCAGGAAGAAGAGAAGTAGGAACAGAAATGAACATTATGGGAAGCACACAGACATAGCTACACTGGTTAGCTAAAGACAGGAGGGCTTGAAATGAGGGATATGCCTCCATGTGGGAAGCACACAGACATAGCTTCACTGGGTAGCTAAAGACAGGAGGGATTGAAATGAGAGATATGCCTCAATGTGGGAAGCACACAGCCATAGCTACACTGGGTAGCTAAAATCAGGAGGGCTTGAAATGAGGGATATGCCTCCATGTGGGAAGCACACAGACATAGCTACACTGGGTAGCTAAAAACAGGAGGGCTTGAAATGAGGGATATGCCTCCATGTGGGAAGCACACAGACATAGCTACACTGGTTAGCTAAAGACAGAAGGAAGGCTTGAAATGAGGGATATGCCTCAATGTGGGAAAGAGGGCAACAGAAGAAGAACAAGACTCAGAGTGGCTTCTTTAGATAAATGTCTACAAGTAAACTTCATAGTTCGTATTGCGCTCCGGGATGTTTAGAGTTCACGTCTTGTCAGATTTGTGTTGGCATGCGATGTAGTTATGAGTTGCACGTCAGCCTCAAGCAGTGACCTTCGAATAAGTTATATCAATTATACGGCGAAATGTATTCACAGTAACGAACTTGTTAAAAACTGGATAACTGGACAGCATTATGTAATGAAGTCATTAAATTTGGACTGTAATTAAATCATTCGTTCCTGTTACTTCAGGTGTGTTTCTGTGACCTATTTTTCATTTGTTATTTTCTATTATCGGGAAGGAGAGGGGGTTTAAATTGTCACCATCTCTCATTCTGGACAGAACATAGCTCGTAGGGGAAAGGTTAGGTGGACGATTAATCAGGCTACCATTGGTAACATCAACATGGGTCCTCTTCGTTGGTGCTGAAGAAGCTGACAGAGCACGTGTGGGATGTCCGGAGAGCAGTAATGTTGATGATTAACCGTCTACTCGTGTAGTGTTAAAAGACGTTAGCTCGCGTAGAGAGATATGACCTAAGATGTACAGGAAGTGTGGGTAGAGATGCGTAACCGTAGGCGTACAGGAAGTGTGGGTAGAGATGCGTAACCGTAGGCGTACAGGAAGTGTATATAGAGATGCGTAACCATAGGCGTACAGGAAGTGTGGGCGGACTTGCATGTCCTAAGTTGTAAAGGAAGTATGGACGGACTTGTTGACCTGAAGTGTGATGGATTACACATAAATATCACGTGAGGAAACTTTTGAAGCCACTAAAACATTTCTTAATAAATACGCATGTATTGTTTTGCGCTTATAAGAAGAATAATGAAGTATAGAATAGAGGACGCACTAGACATCAACATTGAAAGCTATAGTTACCGAACGGGATTTGAACTCGTCACCTCTAAATGACGACAGCGCCTCGCTGCAGGTACTTCGGCGCATGACCAACTAGACATCCCTAACAAAGGTATCTTCATTAGCCAGGTATATCATACACATGAGCCAATAGCTATTAACCAGGTCTATCATACACATGAGCCAATAGCTATTAACCAGGTCTATCATACACATGAGCCAATAGCTATTAACCAGGTCTATCATACACATGAGCCAATAGCTATTAACCAGGTCTATCATACACATGAGCCAATAGCTATTAACCAGGTCTATCATACACATGAGCCAATAGCTATTAACCAGGTCTATCATACACATGAGCCAATAGCTATTAACCAGGTATATCATACACATGAGCCAATAGCTATTAACCAGGTCTATCATACACATGAGCCAATAGCTATTAACCAGGTCTATCATACACATGAGCCAATAGCTATTAACCAGGTATATCATACACATGAGCCAATAGCTATTAACCAGGTCTATCATACACATGAGCCAATAGCTATTAACCAGGTCTATCATACACATGAGCCAATAGCTATTAACCAGGTCTATCATACACATGAGCCAATAGCTATTAACCAGGTCTATCATACACATGAGCCAATAGCTATTAACCAGGTCTATCATACACATGAGCCAATAGCTATTAACCAGGTCTATCATACACATGAGCCAATAGCTATTAACCAGGTATATCATACACATGAGCCAATAGCTATGGAATACGGACAAAATTCGTATCTAATAATTGAAACAGCACCATAGGTCTCAGACTTTTATATTAAACCAGCATAGGTCAAATAAACACAGCGGACCTAATTGCTGTGTCCAGTACATTAACGAACAATGAAAGAAGGTAAATGATTGCTCTATTTCAATGCTGTACACGTACACAGAGAAACAGGAATTGAGAAACTCTTTATATCCACTGAGGCAGATCATTAAAAAAAAAACACAAGTGCATTGTATGGCGCGCAGAGAATTAGAAGAAAGAAGTAGAAACTAAAGGTTTGATGGAAGTGTGGACAGACATGCATGGCCCGACCAGTAAAGCAAGTGTGGGTAGGTATGCATAGCATGAGATGTGGAGCAAGAACCCACAGAATATTGAGAAATGTGTGCGGGGGATGCCGCTCTAGTAACATGTGTGCTCTAATATGTGTGTACGCACTTTTAAAACCATGCTGACGCCATCATTGAGCCATCTACTAAAGAAATATCCTATTATTACAGTGAATGCCACTGTCGCAGAAATGGGAAGAATTTTATCAATATGGGATGGAGAGCTTACCTACGCTGAGGATGAAACGGGAAGAATTTCATTAATATTGGACTGAGGAGAGAGAGAGAGAGAGAGAGAGAGAGAGAGAGAGAGAGAGAGAGAGAGAGAGAGAGAGAGAGAGAGAGAGAGAGAGAGAGAGAGAGAGAGAGAGAGAGAGAGAGAGAGAGAGAGATTCTTAAGAAAGAAAGAAAATTGTGAAAGATCAGAAGAGGGTACGACGGGAAGCAATCATATTCATTAATATATATATATATATTAGAGAGAGAGAGAGAGAGAGAGAGAGAGAGAGAGAGAGAGAGAGAGAGAGAGAGAGGGGGGGAGGGGGGGGGGGGTTGGTTCTCAAACTATAAGTAAATTTAGATATGAACGATCACAAGAAGGTAAAACGAAGAATTTCATTAATGTGGGCTCGAGGAAGGGATGGAGGGAGGGAGAGATTCTCAAACTAGAAGTAAATCAAGATGCGAATGATCACAACACACCACAGTTCTCACTGGATACAAGTTATTGCCTTTGGGGTGTGAGTGAGAGGCTTTCACATATTCCAGGTATGGCGACCAGTTCCCTCCCCAGTCGCTTTTCATTCCCAGACAATTTGAAGGAATGCTGGTTCGAGTCCAGAGTCTTTCTATTCTGACAAACTAATCATGTCTCTATTAGGGACTTAACCCTGACCACTGTAACACCAGGCAAGAGTATTAACCACTGTGTATATTGACACAGATATATGTGTGAACACGGGTATATGTGTAGACACGGGTGTATGTGTAGACATGGGTGTATGTGTAGACACGGGTGTATGTGTAGACACGGGTGTATGTGTAGACATGGGTGTATGTGTAGACATGGGTGTATGTGTAGACATGGGTATATGTGTAGACATTGGTGTATGTGTAGACATGGGTGTATGTGTAGACATGGGTATATGTGTAGACATGGGTGTATGTGTAGACATGGGTGTATGTGTAGACATGGGTATATGTGTAGACACGGGTATATGTGTAGACATGGGTGTATGTGTAGACATGGGTGTATGTGTAGACATGGGTGTATGTGTAGACATGGGTGTATGTGTAGACATGGGTATATGTGTAGACACGGGTATATGTGTAGACACGGGTATATGTGTAGACATGGGTGTATGTGTAGACACGGGTGTATGTGTAGACACGGGTGTATGTGTAGACATGGGTGTATGTGTAGACACGGGTATATGTGTAGACATGGGTGTATGTGTAGACATGGGTGTATGTGTAGACATGGGTATATGTGTAGACATTAGTATATGTGTAGACATGGGTGTATGTGTAGACATGGGTATATGTGTAGACATGGGTGTATGTGTAGACATGGGTATATGTGTAGACATGGGTGTATGTGTAGACATGGGTATATGTGTAGACATGGGTGTATGTGTAGACATGGGTGTATGTGTAGACATGGGTATATTATATGTGTAGACATGGGTGTATGTGTAGACATGGGTATATGTGTAGACATGGGTGTATGTGTAGACATGGGTGTATGTGTAGACACGGGTATATGTGTAGACATGGGTGTATGTGTAGACATGGGTATATGTGTAGATATGGGTGTATGTGTAGACATGGGTATATGTGAAGACATGGGTGTATGTGTAGACATGGGTGTATGTGTAGACATGGGTATATGTGTAGACATGGGTGTATGTGTAGACATGGGTGTATGTGTAGACACGGGTATATGTGTAGACATGGGTATATGTGTAGACATGGGTGTATGTGTAGACATGGGTATATGTGTAGACATGGGTGTATGTGTAGACATGGGTATATGTGTAGACATGGGTGTATGTGTAGACATGGGTATATGTGTAGACATGGGTGTATGTGTAGACATGGGTGTATGTGTAGACATGGGTATATGTGTAGACATGGGTGTATGTGTAGACATGGGTATATGTGTAGACATGGGTGTATGTGTAGACATGGGTGTATGTGTAGACACGGGTGTATGTGCAGACATGGGTGTATGTGTAGACATGGTTGTATGTGTAGGCATAAGTGTATGTGTAGACACGGGTATATGTGCAGACATGGGTGTATGTGTAGACACGGGTATATGTGTAGACATGGGTAGATGTGTAGACATGGTTGTATTTGTAAGCATAAGTGTATGTGTAGACACGGGTTTATGTATAGACATGGGTATATCTGTAGACACGGGTATATGTAAAGACATGGGTATATGTGTAGACACAGGTATATGTGTAGACATGGGTATATGTGTAGACACAGTTGTATGTGTAGACATGGGTGTTTGTGTAGTCATGGGTGTATGTGTACGCATAAGTGTATGTGTAGACACGGGTATACGTGTAGACATGGGTGTATGTGTAGGCACATGTGTAAGTGTAGACATGGGTGTATGTGTAGACATAAGTGTATATGTAGACACGGGAATATGTGTAGACATGGGTGTATGTGTAGGCATGGGTGTATGTGTAGACATGGGTGTATGTGTAGACATGGGTGTATGTGTAGACACGGGAATATGTGTAGACATGGGTATATGTGTAGGCATGGGTGTATATGTAGCCACGGGTGTCTGTGTAGACATGGGTGTATGTGTAGGCACGGGTGTATGTGTAGACATGGGTGTATATGTAGACTTGGGTGTATGTGTAGGCATGGGTGTATGTGTAGACATGGGTGTATGTGTAGACATGGGTGTATGTGTAGACTTGGGTGTATGTGTAGGCATGGGTGTATGTGTAAACATGGGTGTATATGTAGACATGGGTGTATGTGTAGACATGGGTGTATGTGTAGACATGGGTGTATGTGTAGGCATGGGTGTATGTGTAGACATGGGTGTATGTGTAGACATGGGTGTATGTGTAGACTTGGGTGTATGTGTAGACTTGGGTGTATGTGTAGACATGGGTGTATGTGTAGACATGGGTGTATGTGTAGACATGGGTGTATGTGTAGACATGGGTGTATGTGTAGACTTGGGTGTATGTGTAGGCATGGGTGTATGTGTAGACATGGGTGTATGTGTAGACATGGGTGTATGTGTAGACATGGGTGTATGTGTAGACTTGGGTGTATGTGTAGACATGGGTGTATATGTAGACCTGGGTGTATGTGTAGGCATGGGTGTATGTGTAGACATGGGTGTATGTGTAGACTTGGGTGTATGTGTAGACTTGGGTGTATGTGTAGGCATTGGTATATGTGTAGACTTGGGTGTATGTGTAGGCATGGGTGTATGTGTAGACTTGGGTGTATGTGTAGACATGGGTGTATGTGTAGACTTGGGTGTATGTGTAGGCATGGGTGTATGTGTAGACATGGGTGTATGTGTAGACATGGGTGTATGTGTAGACATGGATGTATGTGTAGACATGGGTGTATGTGTAGACATGGGTGTATATGTAGACTTGGGTGTATGTGTAGGCATGGGTGTATGTGTAGACATGGGTGTATGTGTAGACTTGGGTGTATGTGTAGACATGGGTGTATGTGTAGACATGGGTGTATGTGTAGACATGGGTGTATGTGTAGACATGGGTGTATGTGTAGACATGGGTGTATGTGTAGACATGGGTGTATGTGTAGACTTGAGTGTATGTGTAGACATGGGTGTATGTGTAGACATGGGTGTATGTGTAGGCATGGGTGTATGTGTAGACATGTGTGTATGTGTATACATGGGTGTATGTGTAGACTTGGGTGTATGTGTAGGCATGGGTGTATGTGTAGACATGGGTGTATGTGTAGGCATGGGTGTATGTGTAGACATGGGTGTATGTGTAGACATGGGTGTATATGTAGACTTGGGTGTATGTGTAGGCATGGGTGTATGTGTAGACATGGGTGTATGTGTAGACATGGGTGTATGTGTAGACTTGGGTGTATGTGTAGGCATGGGTTTATGTGTAGACACCCATACATGTGTAGACACGTGTGTATGTGTAGACACCCATATATGTGTAGACATGGGTGTATGTGTAGACACGGGTACATGTGTAGACATGAGTGTATGTGTAGGCACGGGTGTATGTGTAAATATGGGTGTATGTGTAGACACGTGTTAGATACTCTTAGACAAGAAATGAGCTTCACACACACACACACACACACACACACACACACACACGCACACACACTAGGAACATACTATCTATCTGTCTGTGTGTCTGTCACACACACAAGCAAAACACTATATCTATCTATCTATCTATCTATCTATCTGTCTGTCTGTCTGTCTGTCTGTCTGTCTGTCTGTCTGTCTGTCTGTCTGTCTGTCTGTCTGTCTGTCTGCCTGCCTGCCTGTCTGTTGGTCTGTCTTTTTAATCTATCTATCCGCCTACTTATCTTGTGTGTCTATTTTTGTAGCTCTCTATCCCCCTCCCCCCCCCTCTCTCTCTCTCTCTCTCTCTCTCTCTCTCTCTCTCTCTCTCTCTCTCTCTCTCTCTCAGATACTATATATTATGTTTCTGCCAGTCTAGCTAACCATATCTAAAACACACCACCAACCTCAGGCTGACTATTCCACCCCCTACCCTTCCTACTCCCCCTCCCTCCCCCCACCCTCACAGCAAGCCGCATGCACTAGCTGTCCACAGACTCCCAGCTGCCTACAGACCCCCCCCCCCCCACCTCCCCTCCCAGCAGCCTATAATCTACAATGCCTGTCGCTACCAGCTGTTAGCCTGGAATTGATCGTGCGTGCCGACTGTAAGACAAACCCCTCCAACAAAGCAAATATGTTGTTTTTTTTCTTCTGATTTCTGATTTATGTTTCCTATTTAGTCTCCACATATTATTTCTTTTTTCTTTTCTTATCTAACTAGCCTGTATTTTTCCGTTGACTTATCGTTCCTATTTCTTTCAGCTCATATTGATCAAATGTATCTACTTATTACTGAGAGAAATTAGACGTAGACAGTCAACTTTTTTTGGACATGTTATGAGAAGATATGGATTGGAGAACTTGGTGACAACTGGCAAGATCGAGGGGAACAGACCAAGGGGAAGACCGAGAAGTAAATATCTGGATGGCTTGGCCACATGGCATGGTCGAGACAGGAACACTGAGCTGATCCACAACTCTGGTGATCGAGTGAAATGGCGAGACATGACCGCCCACGCTTTCCGGCATGGCACATGATTGATTGATTGATTGATCTACTTTTTATTGTTCAGATTTAGCCTTGTCTTGTTTGTCACCCTATTTGTGTTGATATTAATAGTTGCTTCACTCTGCAATGCCGGCTTTCTTCATTCTCTGTTTGGTTGTTCTATTCCAACACCCGTTTCCATTTTGCTGTCATTAATTAACCCTTCTTTGCTGTCTATCCACTAAGTCATGCATTCTTGAAATGAAAATCATACATAGCTTTTGCACTGCCTAGTCCTGTTTTTATTTTTTTTGCGCACGCTCACTTTGAAATCAAGCGTAGTCCATGTATACATTTTTTTTTTTTTTTGCGCACGCTCACTTTGAAATCAAGGGTAATCCATGTATACATTTAGGGAACATTAATTATACAGAATTCATAATCGGCTACTTCTAGTAATGCTGGACTGAACTGTGGGTGTTGACTTAGAATTCGATTGGTCATGTGGTCAGAGTCACAGTATTAAGTAAGAAAATGACCCGTGTACACGCCTCAAGTCGCACCAAGACATCAGCTATAAGACACACATAAGTATAGAGCAGTCGCCAGTAATGTGGTAAGTATCACACCGACCACCTTTATTTCCCAAATAATTTATTGGTACCAATGTTAGTCTGGGTTGGCTTGGGAGCTCGGATGAAACCGTCCCGATGAGGATCGAACCCCAATAACCACAGGGCTGCAAGCGAGGGCCTAGCCACTGCTCACCCTGTCGCCTTTATCTTCCGCTACAATTCCTGGCACCGATGTTTTAAGATGGGTTGACCAGGACGTCCTAAGTGAATGAAAAATTCCTTGCCTCAAGCGGATTCGAACACACGAACATATTGTCGACAGGCAAGCGTGCTAGCGACAGCGCAAGTGAATGCTAAGCAGATATGTCCCAAAGCAGCAGCCGGGTATTGGACTGGGATGTGACAGAGCCATCGTGTTGTAGGCCGGAGTGCACGCAGCAATAGGTGGTCAGTCGTTTTATCCTTTAGCTGGTGGCGAACCTAGACGTCGACCCCTCGTGTATCGCTCTCATGGCATTACCAACGCAGCTCCCTGTCAACTACACTAACCAGCCAGCCCTAGTGAGAACAAGCCACAGAGAAATCACAAAAACACTTTTTGCTAACAGTGATGTTTCATGTTCGCTAGTTCACATTCCCTGACGTGAGGGTCCTGTTTTTGCTCTCCAAGGAAACAACCCTTGACATTGGGAGATTGTGTGTCTACAATCGGCTACTGAAGCTTATCTCATTATTCATACAATCAACTTGATCATGTCCTTCTTGGCTTCTCCTGGGATCTCACTGCCCAAGAAACATTGCATTTGCATGAATAGCTCACCTATTTTGTTGTTGATACTTTGCTTTTTTTGCGCCTTTGATTTTCCTCTGCTTGAGTCGGGCATTTTCTCATTCGCGTGTATGTGTTAGCTAACATTTGTGGCTTGTTATCTGGCGCCTCGCTGTCGTAACAAGTACGCTGTTGTCATTTGGAAGCGACAAGTTCGAATCCTAGATTATTGTCTGTAACTTAATTTGTGTGTGTTTTCTAGTGTGTCGTATAACATCTGCTTATTTATTTTACTTCAGTGAGTGCCAGTCAATTCTTATTAATCTGATTATTTAGAAATGACACAAGGAGACCAGAGATATTTAAAATAAAACTAATTTGTTAATCGAGGTTGACTACAAGGCAGACTCTTCGAGCGAAGGATTAGTCGAAGCACTCCATGCAGAGCCCAGACAATGACCTCACCAGACAACACCTTTAGAACACTGCGAAATGATGTAGTTAATCAAACGTTCAGTTATGCAATACACTTTTCAATACATATAATTTCATGCCCTGTCCGATTTCTAGGAGATTGGGTAACCAGACACAAAATGTATGTCACCAACGCAAGCAAAGATTGACTGGATCATATCATAGAGCCATGTTTCTGACAGTTATTGGGGTAATCGCCACTGTTACTGGCTTTCAAGACTGCCAGAGAAGCGGGGATTGTCTTAGGAGATCATCTCCGTTCTGACGTTGACATCTGATGGCCATAGCTTTCTGTTATCTAGGTTGTCTCAAGACGCAAACATGATGATCCGGGATTATTCTGGAACTTGGTCCTATACTGTCCGCGGGCGTTGTCATTTTGCTGAGAAAACACAAATACATCTTTGTTTGTTGACCAACGGATCTGCATAAATAATACAGCTGGAAACGCATGAAGAGAGATAGAGAGACATATGAGAAACCAATAACAAGTGTCAAGACAACATTGATTACTGAGTTTACAGAACACCAAATAATTAAACGGCTCGGACATTTAGTTAGGATGAAACAATAACAAACAGCGGCTAGAGCGTTCCAAGTGAGAACATCCGGATACAAGGCGAGAGGACGACCCAGAAAGACCTGCTAGATGGAGTGAAAGAGACATTGAAGAAATCAATTACCACATAGCACTAGCAACAAGACAACTGGATATCTAAAAATTACATCTGCCTCCTCTCTGCGACGCCTTAGGACAAAAGAAGAAGAGGAAGAAGGACGGATCTGTAAAACTAGCAGGTGGCCGCTGTTTGAAACATTCAACCATCCACTCAACCACGCCAGCTTCAAGTGTAGATGTGGCGGCTTGAGCCTGTAACACACAAACAACAAAAGGACGCAGGTACATCGCTGCCTGTTTCTTCCGCGCTTCAGATCTTTGTTCTGTGTACAAGTCTATGTTTGTTTATCTGCGTGTTGACGAAGGATTTAGCCGCAACGTGTATTCTGTTCTTCTAAAACTGAACAAGTTCATGTCTCGTTTGGGTTGATTAACTCATTGTGTTGTGACAGCTTTACTGCGGTTTAACCATTGTCGCATCCCAACACCAAGTGTTGAAACTATGTCATGTGACAGACGACTATTCTTTCCGGAGACTAGCAGGGAATTTCATCAAAATATCACTTCATCGAAAAGTAATTCTTGAGAAACTGACACCTTTCCTACCAGGCAATTGTCACGTTACATCTTTCATTTCCTAGCGTACGTTACATGAACGTGATAAACTGCTACTTCTAAAGACTTAAAATTATCAGCAGTGGACGGGAGTTTATGTAAAAATTGTTGTAGAGACGGTTATGTAAAGATGGATGTAGAGTGGATTAATGTAACAACTAGACGGGACAGATTGCTTCCACAAATCTAGATCACGTATGGAGCAAGCAATAAAGGCATGGTGCATTCACTGATTAGTTGCCATTCCGTATGTGCTGTGGGCTTATAGATCGACAACATGTTGTTATTGTGTTATAAAACATGTCTACTGCCATATTAACAACGTTTAAGTGATAATTGTGACACACCCCTTCTTCCCATTTTCCTCGATCCATGTTTGTTTGGCCTAAACCTAGTTTTTTATCTGGCACCGAATCAGTTAAGACATAATCAGTTCATGGGGTGGTTTGCCCTAGCTTCCCCCTTGCAGAAAAGAAAGTGTGCTTGGGTTTCATATAGGATTACTTTCAGTGCAAGCAGATATATCTATAAGTGTTTCAGTCTCCATAGGATTACTTTCAGTGCAAGCAGATATATCTATAAGTGTTTCAGTCTCCATAGGATTACTTTCAGTGCAAGCAGATATATCTATAAGTGTTTCAGTCTCCTCACATACATAGAGTTTTAGAAATGCACACCAACTCCTAAGCACTGGCCAGGATTCATTTGTACAAGGTAAAATATATCTGATCAGAATAAGCTACACAAGCTAACACAGACTAGATGAACAATAATTAATGTGAAAGGATACTATGAACAGACAACAATCAATTAGTAAGTCCTACAAGAGTTGAGTTGAGTTGAGTCAAGAACCGACATCACTGTACTCAAGACATTCCCATACGTGCTCAGTCGCCTCGTTCAACAGCCAGCGAAGAGTCATACTACTAATCGCTCCCATCGCTATCTGATTGTCCTACAAGAGACAAATGAAAACGGTAAAAATGATTAGAGAAATTAGATAGTTTAGTTTAGTTTAGTTTAGTCGTTTGATCAACATCACGGCACACGGTTTAACCCATAAGTGCTCCGTTTTCCTCCTAACTCAAACCTGAATCTGGAGAAATTCAGCTCAATGCACGAACTCCGTTGCATCGGCGAGGATCCTGAAATACTTTGGGTAGATTTTTAACTCGAAATTTTGCCCGGGCAGCGCCGTTAGGCTTACCTTTTTCGATTTCCAACTGTCAAGGGATTTTTCACGTGGGCAACAATACACACGGGCGTCCGATCTCACTACCCAGAGACAAGGGGAAATTTTATTACTGGAAGTCCAAGTGGATTTTTTAAATAAATCCCGGTCCTCACCGGGACCTCCAGCACTCGAGGCGGACACCCTACCTCGAGATCACTCAGCCCCCTTAGAGAAATTCGATGTAGACAGTCAAGATTTGCTGGGTACTTTATAATAATAAGCTGGAGAACTCGGTGACAACTAGCAAGATTGAGAGGAAAAAAAACAAGGGGGAGACAGAGAAGTAAATATCTGGATGGCTTGGCCACATGGCAGAATGGAGACAAAAACCCAGAGCAGATCCACGACTGTGGTACTCGAGTGAGATGGCGAAACATGACTGCCAAGGCTTCACAACATTTCACATCAAAATAATGAACACTGCGAGGAAACAGAAGGGCAGGCACAACACGATATGAGAATTACATGCTATAACGATAATGTTATGGATACTTTCAATAGTGTGTTCAAATTTGCTAGGGCAGCGGCCAGTTACGGTGCAATTATGGTTGAATATTTCACGAATGAGTAACCTGAGAATGTTGTTTCCTCCTGGTTCAAGCCTGGTCAATTCAATGCCTAACCTTCTTGGGTTTCCAACAGGCAATGAGTTTGTTTTGTTTTAGTTTATCACTCGCTCGCTTCGAATTCAAGCGTAGTCCTTACACGTGCTAACCACTTCTAGTGAACAGGACAGATTTTAGCGTGCGGAATAGCTTTCCCTATTACTTACTAGTCTCCCTCGCCATCATGCGAAACCACTCCGACTTCAGAGGTACTTGTAATTTATGTCCTCAAGCCAAGGGCGAGAAGTAAACATTTTAGTCCAACTGACCGGTGTAGGGGTTGAACCCGCTACCTCGGCATCAGAACCCTGGATGTTTAAGAGCGAGCGCTCGTATAAATTCGGCAATGTGTTTTTATGTAGTCAGCGTGCACACAAGATCTCCGAGTTCTTAGCATTTGTCCAGAAATGTAGAGAATCGTTCCAAAGGCCTTCCTCTTTGCTACCTTTACATTCTACCATTGTCATTTGTCTTGCGGGAGTGTGCTTCAATATCAACCGCAGGGGATTTCGGGGCAGAGATATGAGCGTTGATTTTCAAACAAAGGTATCGGCATCTGTCGTTCACAAACAAACGGCAAACTTTTTTTTGGGGGGGGGGGGGGGAGGGGGGGGGGGGGGCTTGTTTTGCAAATCCTTTACATGACATCACTGTCAATACCAGCATTTTACTGCTGTTGTGATCCCTTGGCAAGCTTGCATTCAGTAGTTTGCCATTGCTTTCTGAACGACCGGCTCCTATACCCATTTGTTAAAACCCAGCTCAACCCCTGCTGCCAAATCTTGCGCAGCTGTGTTTCTAACTCAGGTAAGCGGGATTACGACCCGCGTCTGTAACTCCTTCGCCATTAACACCGAAAAAATGGTAAACTACTGAAAGTAAAGTTCCTTTGACAATCACAAACAAACAATACATGATGGGTTTGAGAGCGACGTCCTCTCAGCACACCCCATGATAACAATTAACATGTATACTTGACAAACGGACTTCCGGTCCTTAACATGGTGGATAGGTATTTCAACCGTTAAGCCTCTGAAGTGTTTATGCTTCTGGCTACGGTTTGCAGTCGCAGTTTCCTCATGATGGACTGGTAGTGCATGGTTCCGTCGCCCTGCTACTGAGTTGAATTCGTGGCTGTGAGATGTGAATTTCGTTTGGAATGTATTTACATCCGCGCTTGTTGTAGCGTGAACTGCATGTTTGGAACGATGGCAGTTGGACATCGCTTGGAATTGTCTGGAATGTCTTTTCGGTTCACGGGTGCATTTTCTCGGAGACTCCTGGGGGCCGTCGCTGGAGCTACAGTGTTCGTTTAGTTTAGTTTTTTAGTCGTTGGATCAACATCACGGCACACGGTTAAACCCATAAGTTCTCCGTTTTCCTCCTAACTCAAACCTGAGTCTGAAGAAACTCAGCTCAATGCACGAACTCCGTTGCATCGGCGAGGATCCTGAAATACTTTGGGTAGATTTTTAACTCGAAATTTTGCCCGGGCAGTGCCGTCAGACTACTCTTTTTCGATTTCCAACTGCCAAGGGATTTTTTAGGTATGCAACAATACACACGGGCGTCCGATCTCACTACCCAGAGACCAGGGGAAATTTTATTACTGGAAGTCCAGGTGGAGTTTTTAAATAAATCCAGGTCCTCACCGGGGCCTGAACCCGGGAACTCCAGCACTCGAGGCGGACACTATACCTCGAGACCACTCGTGCTTTGTGAGATGATTTCAGCTGGCCGCCCTGCCGAAAGAGACCGAGCCATATGGGATAAATCCCGGGGCAATGAAGTCGATCCTCTCGACTTTTAATGCAGTAATGTGTTGCTTTTAATATATTAATGTGTGGCTGCTGGTTTTTTAGCGACTGCCGCTTCCATCGACGATGAACTGTATTTTCCGTGGAGGAGTTTTGTGTTGGCATTCTGACGGTGGCACTATGCACAGTGCACCGGTGCGGGCTGTTGGCTTGTCGAGACGCCTGAATATTCCACTTTTTCCTATTCACATAGGGCAGTGAGGAGCATTTCGCGTGATATATACTGGCACAGGAACAGAGCATAATGAGGACGACCCGTTGCCGTGAAGTTGGAGCTGCGACTAACTAACTAACTAACTAAACTAACTAACTAACTAACTAAATTGGCTGGCTGGCTGGCTGGCTGGCTGGCTGGCTGGCTCGCTGGCTGGCTGGCTGCCTGCCTGCCTGCCTGCCTGACTGACTGACTGACTAACCTGACAAACACGTACTGATCCCTGACATGCATGACATATATACAAACGCTTGCAGATCCTTCACATGCCTGGCATACATACACACTCCTGCATATTCCTAACATACCTGGAATACATACAAACGTCTGCAGATTCCTAACATACCTGGCATCATACAAACGTCTGCAGACTCCAGACATACGAAACCAGTACACATGAGAGGCCGAAGGGTTTTTATCGCGCTCGCCCTTAAACTTCATGTGCGCTGAGGGCGGGGTAGTGGATTCAATCCACATACTTGTCAGTTTGGCTTTAACGTTATCGTCTCATGTAGAAAACGGCAAACAATTAGACGTAACATGTTGCCTAGAAAATCTACTTTGAGTTTCTCGCAACGTCCTATAGAGGTCATTTAACAATGTTTTTACATTTGACAAAACTCTTGCAGATCCCTGATATCTGTTGACCTATATTCCCGGCAAACTCCCGCAGACTCCTGAAATCTGTATCATGGCGACTGTTGTTTGCCAAGGTCATAAACTCTACTTCTCGCAGCCGGATTGGCAGCCATCAATAGTTCTTGCGCAACTTGTACAAACATGCCACATTATCTTGTGTGTCACGCCGTACTAATCCTTATCGTTGGAAGCATCGATTAGCATCACCGCTTGTGGAAACTGGTTTCCTGCGTGTTTCAGCCTAGCCGTGCAGGTGGCGGTACAATACCGTTAGATCCTAGCCTAACGCCTTGTGTTTCTGGGTCATTTATATCTGTGACACAGCGGATTAGCACTTCTCCCTGTGCAGATGACATTGTTAAAGTTAGTTGCATATCCTTTACTGGACTTCGCAATCAACCCCGGCATTGTTTGGCTGTTTGTGATTTCTAGGCAAGTTTACGTTCAGTAGTTTGCCATTGATTTCTGAACGACCGACACTCATACCATTGTATGGAAACAAGCGCAAGACGGTCTGCTTCTAAATCGCTCGCAGCTATGTTTCAAACGCGGTATGTGCGATAACGAAAAGGGTTCGTAACTTCAAGAAACAATAACTGTGAGATTCTTCTCTCGTGAAAACGAATGGAATGCATGTATTTCTTGCTTTCGACTTGACAATTCATTGTCATTGGCAAACTCGGAACTTTAACATACAGATGTTTTTTGACACGAAGCTTCATATATCTATCGAATACGTGAAGAGAGGTCCTAAAATACAAACATCTTTTATTGCACACCGCGTCACAGGAAGTCACGTGTGGGCTTCATTAGGCATAAGCAGTTGCCACAGAGATAGCACTAGATAGGAATGACATAGGCAGTTGTCACAATTAATGGCACCAGAGAGGAGAGACACATGGAGCTGTCATGTCTGCCAGATAGCACCAGCTGCGAGTTTCCATTTCTGACAAGAAGACAAAGTGCAAGAAAAGGGGGAATAATTAATATGACCTCGACGACAACCAGCATGTGTTGGGAGTGATCTAACCTGGACATTTGGGTTGGCGTGACCACCCGGAGGACTGACAAAGTACAAGGGTTGTCAGTATTTTCCTCGAAGCCGTGTCAACATCGTCATCTACATCTGCGTTACTGACTAGACTGGCCTGTTATGAATTCTGTGTAATTCACGTTCCCTAAATGTATACATGGATTCGGAGTATGATTTCTTCGTATGTCTTAAAGCAAGACTTCCCCCTAATATTCTCTCACCATATGTCCCCCATCTCTGGCACCATTAATCACGTCAGTTGTTACTTTTCGTTCGCTTCTTTCTCATGTCACAATGTAGTACAAACACGTCTTCTTTTTAAGTACGTGATAATTTGCATTTGTACTTTTGGCCTCTGTCAACACATTTATATGACTCATTTTGATTGCGCACGGTATTTCTAACATGCTTCTTTCTAACTAAATGTAAATGTATGCAAAGTTCTTTTACATAGGGAGTTACAGGAATTACTTACTTATGGCTAGTCATCTCCCCCGGGGTCATTGGATCAGTTTACCCCACCCAACCACCGGGCATTGGATCAGTCGTTCCCCTTGGCATTGGATTAAATCTTCCCCCCTGGGTCATTTGACTGGAGTCTGTTAAAGATATTTTGAGGCGCTCGCTCGCTTTAAACTCAAGCGTAGTCCATACACGTGCTTCTAGTGCACTGGACTGATGTTTGTCACAGTGAAGAAATATAATGGATACAGAGCAAGGGGAAGAACACATAAAAGATGGAGTCATGGGATCAAGAACAACCTTAAAGAAATGAATACCAATGTAAGAAAAGCATATGAAAGATTGTATATAGGTTCCTTATATCTTTCCCCAATGCTTCACTGAGATCAATGGAGAAAGATAAGAAGACAAATCGAACACAATACATTGAACTCAGTCTTTCAGAGATCTCAAACGACAACCACAGACAACAACAGCAATATTTAATCTCAAATGTTAATGCCATCTGGCATGTGTATTGTCAATACTGTCCAGCACAGATTTATTTCCATGCCACGATATCAACTGTTTGTCGCTATAGGTCTTCCCCTGTCTAGCTTGTATTACGTCTTAGTTTGTTTTGTTCTCCTGCCATCATTTCCATCTCACTCGTATCTGTATAACCACGTTTCGAAAGCTGCATTTGGATCTTAACATTTGTTTCTTCGTTGTCCATGCTTCTGCGTAGTAAATATTGTTGATTAGACGTAGCGTGTTTTCATTCATAGTTCTAACTGATAACTGAGCTGTTTAAAGATATTGTGTTTGTGTCCGCGTTCTCTCGCTTTGAGCTCAATAGTAGTCCACACACGATACTTCTAGTAGCACTGGACTACATTTTGCGTGTTGATTAGTTTATGTATTACCAGTGCCCCTCTCCATCAGGCGAACCCACTCTGACCTCAGAGGTACTTGTAATTTACGTCCCCAAGACATTGACGAGAAGTCAACATCTTAGTCCAGCTGACCGGTGTAGTTGTTGAACCCTCCACCTCAGCATCAGCACACCGGATGTTTAAGAACGAGCGATCTTATCTATTCTGCCAAGCGGACCTCGGAGACCAGATATGACGGTGATGAAATATGTGAATGTTTGTGACATGATTAGAGTACCAACTTCTTACAGGGATGAATTGTAGAGACCGTTCGGTTCTTGTGATAGGTCCTTGCTTGTTGTACACACTAACTAAAGAACCACTGTTTAAACCACGTGACGCATTAAGTAAATGGTGCTAGACCTATATTTTAGAAGAATCAGCACTCCATGAGTGATGAGGTCAACTCCACACAAGGCGCCTTGACTTCCGTTAGCACTTTCCTGGTACCTGTTGTAGTCTGGGTCGACCTTGGAGCTCTGTTCTTTGTAAAAACATTGCCTCGATTTGAAGGGGATTCGAAAATATGATCATAGAGCCGGCTGGCAGAAGTGTCCGCCACTGCGCTACTTTAGTCTCCCCCTTGTTGGCACGGCTTGAAATAGCCGCACGTATGTGTTAACTTATATGTGAACGTATGTGTTAGCTTATGTGTTAACTTGTGTGTTAATTTATGAGTTAACACGCAGAGACTGACAAGATCTAGCAATATTCGTTACCATGACTAAATGGGCATTAATATTTTAAACATCCCTGACACCTTGCTGTTTTGACAGACGATAGTTTGTTAACATCACTGGCGCCTTGCTGTTTTGACAGACCATGGTTTGTTACACTGTGCTACAAAAAAGGCATAATATCTACAACTCATAGGGGTAAAACCAGGGATGGAGTAATATCTCTACATAGCACACAGACTGCGCTGAATTGTAGAGACCATGTGTTGTCCATACAGCATGATCCCTCTCTCGGCCTGTCTAGTTTACTCCAGAGGAAAGGGAACACCAATACGTCTGGAACAAGACAAGCTGCAGAAGCCTCATTATCTGCAAAACAATGCTGTAACTGTCCGCTTGTGGGAGCTTCGATTCTAGACCAGTTGCCCACCAAGGCTTAGAGTCTGGTTTGCCAAGCCCTGTCACGACATTTAGTCTGTATGTTGCATTTCCTCGCACTGGGATAAGGCTTATACCCTCCCAATAGAGCTCCTCCGCCTAAAGCTGTTGTCCCACTGTAGTGTGTTGTGTTTGGTGAGCACCGCTAAACATGTGGTGCTAGGAGAAAGCAGATAGTACCGCTACTGTTATTGTAAAGATGTTGTTTTATGTTTAAGGAGACCCATTTGATTAAGGAAATGACTTGCGATGGGGCGGGCAAGCTGACACCTTGGCCAGTCCGCCACTGTTAACACTACGGACCCAACGAATAAATATCACACGCCGTCTATATTTTCATTTAATCTGTGGAGTGGACGTTAACATTGGTTGTAACAATAATGTGAGTTGACAGAATGCAACAAACACAACACAAGCAAGCCTAGATATTCTCCACTTGTAGACCGTTGCTGTTGCTGTTGCCACATCATTTTACTTGTACTTTTTTGTGTGGCAATTATTGGATGTTTGCTTGTCTTACTTGATTGTTTCGGTTCCGGATTGTCGAAATTCGATTTGCAATATTTAAACTTTATCATACGCACAAGGCCACAAGCTGTGACTGGCGTGGAAACAACATCACCTTGTTTTCATTGTTTGTTTCTATTGTCCTGTATAATCGGCCTCTGTGGCTGAATGGTAGTTATCGCAGTCTTACAGTCCCGACATTATGGTTCGAGGTCAGCCGTGAGCAATTTGGATGTAGACCTCTTTGCGTTTATTTTCACAATGATAAGAGCGTCATTCGTTCAAAAAGCTATTGGAAGGCTCCTCTCCGGGAAGAGAACCAGCTATGTGGGATAAATCCCTGTGCAATGTAATCGATCCTTTGCCTTTAAACTTCTCGTAATCTGTTCTTTGACAAATTGTGTGTGTCTAGTCTCTCTCTCTCTCTCTCTCTCTCTCTCACTGGCACACACACACACAGACACACACCTTCGTTCCGTGGTACTAAGATAATGCAATCAACTGCTGCCATGTATGTCTTGATTTTATATTCCTTTGTGAAGTGAACTCCTGACTCAGGCTGCATGTTCAAAGTTAAAATTCAAATAAATTTATCAGGTAATTGCACCACCGTATTGCCACTGTGTCTGACTGTACTGTTCTTTAGGTCGTATATATTTTACACTCCTGACAAGTCGTTTTCAAAAGTTCTTTCCTATGCCATTGCATTGAACTTGTTTTCTTTACTTGTTCCTGTACGCAGCTTATCTCTTCTTTGGCGACACAGAAGTTCACCACAGAGCTGTACCCCGTGGATAGTTGCACCATTGATTCCTTGGAGATTTCGCAAGAAAAATGACACTCTTTATCACTCCTCCCCAGGAAATCGTTCTGTTTTCTCCTGATCTGACCTACTTTTCCTATTTGTGTACCGGCCTTTTCATTTCTGAGCCCATCTTGTCTTCTTTCACTATCACCACCCCTGTACAGACAGCCACTGGTTGGTGACTGAATTAAGTACTCCCCTGGGTGTCGCGACTTTATCAAACGGGATGTTGCTGTGCTGTGACAGGTTGGTTAAATAAAACACTGCCTGGTTGGTGATGTGTCATTCGTCCCTAACGTCTCGGCATCCCGGAGCGAGTACTATAATTTCAGTCCGGCTGAGAAAACTTTGCAGCCTCCTTCCACGCCTTCAATGTATCATCATCATCATCATCATCATCATCATCATCATCATCATCATCATCATCATCATCATCATCATGTGCCATGCCGGTTAGCGCGGGCAGTCATGTTTTGTCATCTCACTCGATCACCAGAGTCATGGATCTGCTCAGCGTTCCTGTCTCGACCATACAACGTGGCCAGGCCATCCAGGTATTTACTTCTCTGCTCCACCCCCTCCCCTTGTTCTCTTCCGCTCGATCTTGCCAGTTGTCATCAAGTTCTCCAATTTATTTCTTCTCATAACATGCCCAAAAAATGTTGACTGTCTACGTCTAATTTCTCTAATCAGTTTACGGTTTTTATTTGTTTCTTGTAGGACCTGGTCATTGGTTTTTCTGTCTGTCCATGGTATTCTTTGCATTTTCCTCAGAAACCACATGTCCAAAGCTATCATATGTTTTTTTCAGTTTGTCTGTTCATTGTCCAAGCTTCACATTCATACAAAAGCACAGGAATGGGCGGAAAATTCATTAAACATATTAATAACCTGTACTGGAAATAAGACTGCCTTACGTTAGCTTTTATGAAATGGTATTGGTGTCGGTCATTCAGAAAGCAATGGCAAAATACTAAACGTAAACTTACCCAGGAATCAATACTGGGGTTTACTGCTACGTCCAGTAATGTATATGCAACTACCTGTCTTCAACTGGGAGCAAGCCGGCTCTGTGGCTAAGGTGTTACGAATGCAATTCTTAATCTCGCATGCCAAGTTCGAAACACAGCTGCGGACTATTTGGCAGCAGGCCGCCTTGCGTTGATTTACATACAATGGTATAAGTGCCGGTCGTTCAGAAATCAATGGCAGACTAATCAACATAAACTTGCCCGGGAATCACAAAAGGCTAAAGAATGCTAGAGTTGAATGCAACGTCTCTTAAAGGATATGCAACTAACTTAGACACGGAGATATTTACTCATCGTCTATAGAGATTAAAACTAGGAGTGCGGGAGGGTATCGTTGTGTCCCCATGTATCGTTGTGTCCCCATGTCTCGTTAACTTATTATACACGGAAAGAATGTTTAGACAAGTGTTTATCTGCCTGGACTTAACATCAATTGAAGAATCCTAACCAATCTTAGGTATGGTGAAGATACAGTGATACTAGCAGAAAGCAAGCATGCATTGCAAAATATAGCAAACATGCGTAGTGCAGAACATGGCTGAATATCCAATAACGGGTTAGTGGGTTCAATCCACACACAGGTCCGTTGAACTTAAATTGAAATTCTCGTTCAGAAAGTAATGGGAAACTATTGAATGTCAAATTGCCTAGAAATTCAACATGTTGTTGATGCAGCGTCCTGTAAAGTATATGCATATATATAAGTGTGCATGTGTGTTTGTGTTGTGTGTGTTTTGTGTGTATGTGTGTGTGCGCGCGCGCACAGACGCACACAAACACAGCTACTTCACACATACAATGCACGCCAAATCTGTTCAAATGAGCCCACTAAATAATATACAGAAAAAAGTATCGCGCCCTACAGGAAAACCGAAACTGTTGTAACTTGAGCTTATTGATTGATTGTCCGCTTGGCGACGGAGACCTGGTACAACTGTTAGCCGAGCTAGCCAGTGTTCGGCTTTTCTCTGGTCAATCTCTTACCGGGAAAGAAAGACGTTTCGATCAACGAATGCCCTGGTCCTAATATTGATCACACAGAAATCAATACCAACTCTACACTAGCTCCAAGGAAGGTAAAGAATCTCTGCCTAGCCAACTTACGATTTTTACCCTAGTTACAGGCAATTGATTTACTTCAGTGTATTTTTTCTGTCTATTATATTCTTTGTTCGGGCTCTGAATACCCTACTTTATCTTATTTGCCTAGTTTTTCTCTTGTGGTTGTTTGTTGTTCGTGTTACTAGATTCAGTTTTCGTAGTCTTTTGCAAAATACAAATCGTTGAGGTTTAATTTATCCTCTCCTCTTTGTGTCTATTTACAAAGCAGACACTGTTCATATTTAATTTGTTCTATCGTGTTTCTGTTTTTATAGAACTATTGCACTTGTATTATTATTATTGTTGTTGTTATTGTGCTATTTGTTATATGTTTCCCCCCATTATTACTCGTCTTGATAATCTTCCCCATGTCATCTGGGTTATCGTAATTTGTATTACAAAGATCTGCTGTGGTATTGTATCAATTTCGTTTTCAAGTATGCAGTGAACTACAACATTCGCGCACAGTTCATTGTAAACAATAACGGGATCATAGAAGGTTAACAAAGAACAAAATATAACCAACCAAGCGGTGGTTTTTGTATTGTTTTTAAACATTCATTACCCCGGGAAGGCTAACTCGGTCAACAAATGCCCGCAGAAGTCGGATGTGTCGGCCTAACGGCGCAAGAACGCAGCTCTGCTGTAAACAGGCACATCGCAGTCACGTCCGGAAAAAAAAATCCGGATGAACGCAGAAGAAGAAGAAACATTCATTAGAAAGATATCACTAACATTAAATATTGAACACACAGATGGACTGAATGCTTTGAGTAACTGCTAAATAAATCAGTCCAAAGTGATCCCCAGATATTTAGCCTGCAAATGTGGAACACGATATTAGCTGTGTGAAACCATCTATAGAAGATTAGCATTCAAATAGCAGAAGGATCTTAAAGCTGCTGGTCCAGATGGTATCCCGGCATAAGCTATTAAAGTCAATATAAACGCGTAAACTGAATGTATACACAAATTATTTAGCAATCTAGGAGACTGAAGAAATATTTGCAGACTGAGATTGAACATTTCTGGGGAAGCTGCCTAGAAAAGTTGACCCGCGGGCATGTCAAAATTAAAGATACACAAAGGGATATATCAACATGTTACAATTTTTATAAACTAATAAACTAATCCGAACACCATTTGATATTGAAAATCAGCCAGCTGCCCGTTTAAGTTTTTTTTTTCTTCTGTTCCTCCAAGCAGCTTTACGGCAAAACGAGACTTTATCACCCATTTGGGGGGTGGGGAAGGGGGGGGGGGGGTCAGCTAGTCAAGTAGATTACCATTGTCCACGCTTTGAGACGTATTTCCTAGCGCCTTATAATAAACCAATCGACACTCAATGGAAAGCGGAGTCAGTATTCCGCGGACCGCCATCACTTCTCAGAACATTCTCCTATCTTGAGCTGAGTTGACATGGGAGCCTAGGCCAGTGTTTGAGAATCCTTGTCTCGCGATTTGGGGGAGGGGGGGGGGGGATTTGAATACATGGCCTTAGGGTCGGTGGGCCAGCATACTAGCCACTACACTGCCGCGCTTCCCTTATATAATAATCATAATCATCATCATCATAGCATCCAGTGACCTGCTATCTGGCGTAGGCGTTCGTGTCTCTCCACAGATCTCGATCTTTGATGTTCTGAATCCACTCTGCTGATGATATTCCTCCATGCCACCGTCTCAATCCACCCAGCATATTTTTTTTTTGTTCGCGTATCCTTGTACAGGACATCGCTGTCAACATCAGCATCTTTCAGCTGATTGGTGATTTCTTGCCAAGATTACGCTCAGTAATTTGCCATTGCTTTCTGAGCGACCGCTTCACATACCCCTAAGTTACCGACGCGGAGAGAACCGCTACCAATTCTCGCGCACGTCACGTTTCTCACGAGATTATACGGGATTACGGAGAAAATCATGTAACTTCTGGACCAGGGAGACCGGCACCCAGCATATAATGATATATTTTTTTGTTACCGCATATCCTTTACAGGACATCGCTGTCAACACCAGCATTTTATCGCTGTCGTTGATTTCTTGGCAAGATTACGCTCAGTAGTTTGCCATTGCTTTCTGAGCGGCCGGCTCACTTATCCCGTAAGTTACAACGCGGCGAGGACCGCTTCCAATTCTCGCGCGATGCGTTACCCTACGTGGATATAGAGGATTACGGAGAAAATCATCTTAGATAATAGAAAAGACATATTAATGTGTAGGTTCGTCATAACATGAGCCGCAATTAAATATTTCACATTTTTAAACACTACCAGAGTTACTTAACTGCCAAACAAAAACGTAGGTTTGCACCAAACATGGTCCGTAACATTAGATATGCAGATAATACAGTATTGATGTCAGACAATGAGCAGGATCTGCAACAATTAGTAGATGCGGTTGTTGCATACAGTGAACAACTGGGATTAGAACTGCATTGTAAAAAGACACAGATTATGGTCGTCATTAGGAAGAACGAATAACCACAATGTAATATACAAGTAAATGGGAATATTCTTCAACAAGTGAATCGGTACAATCACCTCGGAACAGTCATAACATCTGATGGGAGATGCCTTGTAGAGATTAGAACAAGAATCGCCATGGCGAAAGTAGCCTATAGCAAATTGAAAAACATACTGACCAATAAAAAGGTGTCAATTGAAACAAGAAAAAGAGTGTTTAGGTGCTACATACAGCCTGTTCTTTTGAATGGATGTGAAACTTGGATAATGAGCAGTCAAGCCGAAAAACATCCTATGGCTGCAGAAATGTGGTTTCTGAGTAAAATGCAAAGAATACCATGGACAGACAGAAAAACAAATGACCAAGTACTACAGGAGACAAATGAAAATCGTAAATTGATTAGAGAAATTAGACGTAGACAGTCAAAAAATGTTGGACATGTTATGAGAAGAAATGGATTGGAGAACTTAGTGACAACTGGCAAGATCGAAGGGAACAGACCAAGGGGAAGACCGAGAGTAAATACCTGGATGGCTTAGCCACATGGCATGGTCGATACAGGAACACTGAGCTGATTCACGACTCTGGTAATCGAGTGAAACTGTAAGTCATGACCGCCCACGCTTTCCGGCATGGCACATGATTGATTGATTGATGTCCATTCACTGACCAATGAAATTGCGGAAGATGCCACGAAACAAAACAAATAACACGATGACCTTAGTATAGCGATATATATTTCCCTTCTGTTCAAATGGGAGGCGACATATTATCTGTCGGCACTGAATCTGATAAAATCGCAACTAGCTTTGCAGTAAAAATAATTCATACCCCTATAGATTTTAGGCGCTGAAAAATCATTCCGCCACGACCTTCAGATAATTGCATATTGAATGAGTTAGCAACAGGGGACTCACAACCGTCACATTTATAAAACGGTAGTTGACGAGGGGTAAAAGATTCCGTGTGCAGACTAGCGAGAGTTACCTAATGGGGGTATGATTACAAAGTTACAGATTTCTTGTCCATGTCATGTGGTATATTGACAATGTTGTGTTAGACGGACACATTTTGCCCAATTGGTAATCAAGGGGTCATTATTATGTCTATCACCTTTAGCCTTGAGAAAGATTATTGTGCCCTTTTTACGGGGCTGGGTTACCCCAACGCCGTGTAGTTGGGGTAGTGGATGCGTGTGATTTCAAAACTATCATACCGGTAAGAACTTGCGCTGGCTACCGTGTACTTGCTCTAGCTACCGTGTACTTGCGCTAGATACCGTGTACTTGCTCTAGATACCGTGTACTTGTGCTAGATACCGTGTACTTGCTCTAGATACCGTGTACTTGCTCTAGATACCGTGTACTTGCTCTAGATACCGTGTACTTGCTCTAGATACCGTGTACTTGCTCTAGATACCGTGTACTTGCTCTAGATACCGTGTACTTGCTCTAGATACCGTGTACTTGCTCTAGATACCGTGTACTTGCTCTAGATACCGTGTACTTGCTCTAGATACCGTGTACTTGCTCTAGATACCGTGTACTTGCTCTAGATACCGTGTACTTGCTCTAGATACCGTGTACTTGCTCTAGATACCGTGTACTTGCGCTAGATACCGTGTACTTGCTCTAGATACCGTGTACTTGCTCTAGATACCGTGTACTTGCTCTAGATACCGTGTACTTGCTCTAGATACCGTGTACTTGCTCTAGATACCGTGTACTTGCTCTAGATACCGTGTACTTGCTCTAGATACCGTGTACTTGCTCTAGATACCGTGTACTTGCTCTAGATACCGTGTACTTGCTCTAGATACCGTGTACTTGCTCTAGATACCGTGTACTTGCTCTAGATACCGTGTACTTGCTCTAGATACCGTGTACTTGCTCTAGATACCGTGTACTTGCTCTAGATACCGTGTACTTGCTCTAGATACCGTGTACTTGCTCTAGATACCGTGTACTTGCTCTAGATACCGTGTACTTGCTCTAGATACCGTGTACTTGCTCTAGATACCGTGTACTTGCTCTAGATACCGTGTACTTGCTCTAGATACCGTGTACTTGCTCTAGATACCGTGTACTTGCTCTAGATACCGTGTACTTGCTCTAGATACCGTGTACTTGCTCTAGATACCGTGTACTTGCTCTAGATACCGTGTACTTGCTCTAGATACCGTGTACTTGCTCTAGATACCGTGTACTTGCTCTAGATACCGTGTACTTGCTCTAGATACCGTGTACTTGCTCTAGATACCGTGTACTTGCTCTAGATACCGTGTACTTGCTCTAGATACCGTGTACTTGCTCTAGATACCGTGTACTTGCTCTAGATACCGTGTACTTGCTCTAGATACCGTGTACTTGCTCTAGATACCGTGTACTTGCTCTAGATACCGTGTACTTGCATCTAGATACCGTGTACTTGCTCTAGATACCGTGTACTTGCTCTAGATACCGTGTACTTGCTCTAGATACCGTGTACTTGCTCTAGATACCGTGTACTTGCGCTAGATACCGTGTACTTGCTCTAGATACCGTGTACTTGCTCTAGATACCGTGTACTTGCTCTAGATACCGTGTACTTGCTCTAGATACCGTGTACTTGCTCTAGATACCGTGTACTTGCTCTAGATACCGTGTACTTGCTCTAGATACCGTGTACTTGCTCTAGCTACCGTGTACTTGCTCTAGATACCGTGTACTTGCTCTAGATACCGTGTACTTGCTCTAGATACCGTGTACTTGCTCTAGATACCGTGTACTTGCTCTAGATACCGTGTACTTGCTCTAGATACCGTGTACTTGCTCTAGATACCGTGTACTTGCTCTAGATACCGTTGTACTTTGCTTAGAACCGTGTACTTGCTCTAGATACCGTGTACTTGCTCTAGATACCGTGTACGTGCTCTAGATACCGTGTACCTGCGCTAGATACCGTGTACTTGCTCTATATACCGTGTACTTGCTCTAGATACCGTGTCGTACTTGCTCTAGATACCGTGTTACCTGCGTCTAGCTACCGTGTACTTGCTCTAGATACCGTGTACTTGCTCTAGATACCGTGTACTTGCTCCTAGATACCGTGTACTGCTCTAGATACCGTGTCACTTGCTCTAGACTACCGTGTACCTGCTCTAGCTATCGTGTACTTTGCTCTAGATACCGTGGTACTGCGCTAGATACCGTGTACTGCTCTAGATACCGTGTACTTGTGCTACGATACCGTGTACCTGCGCTAGCTACCGTGTACTTGCTCTAGATACCGTGTACTTGTGCTAGATACCGTGTACCTGCGCTAGCTACCGTGTACTTGCTCTAGATACCGTGTACTTGTGCTAGATACCGTGTACCTGCGCTAGCTACCGTGTACTTGCTCTAGATACCGTGTACTTGCTCTAGATACCGTGTACCTGCGCTAGCTACCGTGTACTTGCTCTAGATACCGTGTACTTGCTCTAGATACCGTGTACCTGCGCTAGCTACCGTGTACTTGCTCTAGATACCGTGTACTTGCTCTAGATACCGTGTACTTGCTCTAGATACCGTGTACTTGCTCTAGATACCGTGTACTTGCTCTAGATACCGTGTACCTGCGCTAGCTATCGTGTACTTGCTCTAGATACCGTGTACCTGCGCTAGCTACCGTGTACTTGCTCTAGATACCGTGTACTTGTGCTAGATACCGTGTACTTGCTCTAGATACCGTGTACTTGCGCTAGCTACCGTGTACTTGTGCTAGATACCGTGTACTTGCTCTAGATACCGTGTACTTGCTCTAGATACCGTGTACTTGCTCTAGATACCGTGTACTTGCTCTAGATACCGTGTACTTGCTCTAGATACCGTGTACTTGCTCTAGATACCGTGTACCTGCGCTAGATACCGTGTACTTGCTCTAGATACCGTGTACTTGCTCTAGATACCGTGTACTTGCTCTAGATACCGTGTACTTGCTCTAGATACCGTGTACTTGCTCTAGATACCGTGTACTTGCTCTAGATACCGTGTACTTGCTCTAGATACCGTGTACCTGCGCTAGATACCGTGTACTTGCTCTAGATACCGTGTACTTGCTCTAGATACCGTGTACTTGCTCTAGATACCGTGTACTTGCTCTAGATACCGTGTACTTGCTCTAGATACCGTGTACTTGCTCTAGATACCGTGTACTTGCTCTAGATACCGTGTACGTGCTCTAGATACCGTGTACTTGCTCTAGATACCGTGTACTTGCTCTAGATACCGTGTACTTGCTCTAGATACCGTGTACTTGCGCTAGATACCGTGTACTTGCTCTAGATACCGTGTACTTGCTCTAGATACCGTGTACTTGCTCTAGATACCGTGTACTTGCTCTAGATACCGTGTACTTCCACCGTGTACTTGTGCTGGCTACCGTGTACTTGCTCTAGATACCGTGTACTTGCTCTAGATACCGTGTACTTGCTCTAGATACCGTGTACTTGCTCTAGATACCGTGTACTTCCACCAGCTACCATGTACTTGTGCTGGCTACCGTGTACTTGCGCTAGATACCGTGTACTTGTGCTGGCTACCGTGTACTTGCTCTAGATACCGTGTACTTGCTCTAGATACCGTGTACTTGCTCTAGATACCGTGTACTTGCTCTAGATACCGTGTACTTGCGCTGGCTACCGTGTAGTTGCGTTAGCTACTGTGTACTTGCGCTGGCTACCGTGTACTTGCGTTAGCTACTGTGTACTTGCGCTAGCTACCGTGTAGTTGCGTTAGCTACTGTGTACTTGCGTTGGCTACCGAGAACTTGCGTTAGCTACTGTGTACTTGAGCTAGCTACCGTGTAGTTGCGTTAGCTACTGTGTACTTGCGTTGGCTACCGAGAACTTGAGCTGGCTACCGTGTACTTGCGCTGGCTACCGTGTACTTGCGTTAGCTACTGTGTACTTGCGCTAGCTACCATGTAGTTGCGTTAGCTACTGTGTACTTGCGTTGGCTACCGAGAACTTGAGCTGGCTACCGTGTACTTGCTCTGGATACCGTGTACTTGCGCTGGCTACCGTGTACTTGCGCTGGCTACTGTGTACTTGCGCTGGCAACTGTGTACGTGCGCTGGCTACCGAGTACTTGATCTGGCTACGGTGTACTTACGCTGGCTACCCTGTACTTGCGCTGGCTACCATGTACTTCAGCTAGCTACCGTGTACTTAGCCCATGGATCGTGCCGATGTTATTAACGTCCTTAACATCAGCAGCTACCATCACTGGCCTTACATCAAAGATTATCTGCGACGAGACCACGAGGACGTCCAAGAAGAAAATGGATTGACGACATCAGAGACATTGTACAACCACACGGAATGACACTATCCAGTGCCGCCCATCGGGCGCTGGAACGCAAATTATTCCTCCCACGACGCTTGACGGCAGAAGTGGAAGATGATGATGATGATGATGATGATGATGATGATGATGATGATGATGATGATGATGATGATGATGAAAGATATGTCGAGAACAGAGGATTTTGACGTTAATGAATCCACATCGCTGTCCAGGATGAAAGACTTCGGAGTAAGAATTGGCACGGCCAGACACGAGTGGTACATCGGGAAAACGAGGTACCTCGTCAACCAACACAGAACTAGCACTATTAGCCACCGAACGCTGATGTATATGCTGGAGGGAGGGGGGAGCGGGAGGATATGAGCACATAAGGACCTGTCCAGAGTGCAATGAAGATATCCCAACTGATAACTGATACCGTGTACTTGCGCTGGCTACCGTGTACTTGCGCTAGCTATAGTGTACTTTCGTTAGCTACCGTGTACTTGCGTCAGCTACCATGTACTTACGTCATCTACCGTGTATCCTGGGGATATGGTGCTAGACAATTGTCTTAACCAAACAGAGCTCTCGGATTATGTTTACAATAGTAAGTCTGCCATCTGCCCTCACATGCATGCATTGATATTAATTTAATTAGGGCATAGCCAACCCAATGACACGTTGTCATAAAAATTCCGATCTTGAAAGGGATTTAATCCCAGGAAGCATGCACAAAGACAGTTGGCTATAAAACATATATTATTATTATTATTATTATTATTATTATTATTATTTATTATTATTATTATAGAACCCTTATTAATATAGAACCCTGATGGATCGTAGATATTGCCATACGACAGTTATTAAGCCTTTTTGAAGCACAATGTACCAAACTATCGTCTGTCAAGACGGAAAGGTGCCAATGTAAATGTATAGAACCCTTTAACACGCCTTGGGGTAGGGGGGGGGGGGGGGGGGGGGACTAGCTAAATAGTGATATCTCATATTTCAATAGCCAAATCGTCACTAAATGGGCGATGTCGTATATATCATACCGACTTTACATCCCAGGAATTTCCTAGTGCCTATTTTTGGCTGCGTCTACTTGGAAATCCAGGTCGATTTTGTAAAATCTTCCACGACAATGGGATTCGAACACATGATTTCAGCGCCGGTAGCAAGCGTGAAAGCCCCAATACTACCATAAAGCGGAACCCCAGTTAGCTATATCATTTTCTTACGCGTGTTCTTTATTTTAAAACACGGTGGAAAGCCTGCGCAATAGTATATGACGTAAGTTATGTAAGATTGTTCCGTCGCTCAGATTAAAGTGACTTTTTTTATCACTCCTATTTCCACTATTCATATCGTTAACTCTGTGTTTTCGAAATACTAGTTTCTATAATGAACTTCCGGCCATGATGGCGGAGAAAAGAAGCCCAATTACGGCAATGGGGGGAAAAAATACAAGAACATGAGATCCTTAGACAAATAGAGTGAGTGGGAGGGGATGTGCGCTGTAGGAGCAATCCGAGTCGCGGCAATTATATTGAGCGGGAAAAGTAACATTATCTTAAAGATCGAAGAGAGGAAAGGAGGAAGTGAGGAGGATGCCTCGTGGAAGTTTGAACATGAAAAACTCTTGATATCAAAGTTGAGCATGCTTTGATCGTGCTCGCACGTGCGACTTCTGTCGTCAGACGGTTTGACGGATCGATGAGCCAGCGCGAGCAGAAGATATGATTGTCTACAAGCAGTGTAATCTTGTGTTGTGTGTTCTGGTGAGTTGACTCGCCACCGGCAGGTGCTGAAGCTGTACATATATGGCATGTTTGGCGACAGGACATGGTTCAGTCTTCTCAGCACGGTTCTGGAGAGAGCTCTGTTAGGTTTTGTCTAAACATCGGTAGTAGTTTAACGTCGGCCATATTGGAATCTACCTACAAATTCTAATAGGAAATATATTAAACGAAACAAAACATGGTAAATTTCCATTTTAAACAACTGAATAGTGTCGTCATTTGTGCATAACATTTCTAAACGGGTGTAATCTTTGAGTTAGGTATCACTAGAAAGAAAGATTGTTACTTTCGTGAAACATACAGTGACACATTGACCAGCCAGGGTTTCGAAAATATGTACTTTTTACCGCGTCTTTAACAACTTACTCAAGAAACACACTGTGGCAAATGGTTACTGTTGTAACGTACCCAGCTTGAAACTGTAACATTTACCAGTTATGTCGATGTCATCTCTACACTTAACATAGTAATAAGTTAACAACAAACTCGAAGACTTTTCCGGTCCGTATTAATTTCAAGTGTTATTTATAGACTGTGCGAAAACCCGTTAGTCAATTCTAAAAATAAATGGCTATGAAAATGGCCGAACCACAACTAGTTCTTAATGGAAATAGATCCCCTTTCAGCGGAAATTGAACCTCGACCAATCTCGGAGAGGATACTTACAGATCAACTAGCTAGTAATGCACTGGTCAATGTAAGTATAATTTGTGTTTTCGTGCTTAGTATGTGTTTGACTCCGTGGCATTATAACCTCATGGCATTATGACTCCGTCACCATTATAACTGTCACCATTATGACTCTGTCACCATTATGACTCTGTCACCATTATGACTCTGTCACCATTATGGCTGTCACCATTATGGCTCTGTCACCATTATGGCTCTGTCACCATTATGACTGTCACCATTATGACGCTGTCACCATTATGACTCTGTCACCATTATGACTCTGTCACCATTATGACTCTGTCACCATTATGACTCTGTCACCATTATCTCTGTCACCATTATGACTGCCACCATTATGACTGCCACCATTATGACTCTGTCACCATTATGACTCTGTCACCATTATGACTCTGTCACGATTATGACTCTGTCATCATTATGACTCCGTCACGATTATGACTCTGTCACCATTATGACTCTGTCACCATTATGACTCCGTCACCATTATGACTCTGTCACCATTATGACTCTGTCACCATTATGACGTCACCATTATGACTCTGTCACCATTATGACTGTCACCATTATGACTATCACCATTATGACACTATTACTATTCTGAATGTCACCATTTTGACTGTCACCATTCTGACTACCACCATTATGACTGTCACCATTATGACTATGTCACCATTATGACTGTCATCATTATGATTCTGTCACCATTATGACTATTACCATTATGACTCTGTCACTATTCTGAATACCACCATTTTGACTGTCACCATTCTGACTACCACCATTATGGCTGTCACTATTATGACTATTACCATTATGACTCTGTCAGCATTCTGACTGTCACCATTATGACTGTAAGCATTATAATTCTGTCACCATTCTGACTACCACCATTATGGCTGTCACCATTATGACTATTACCATTATGACTCTGTCACCATTATGACTATCACCATTATGACTGTAAGCATTATGACTCTGTCACCATTCTGACTGTCACCATTATGACTATCACCATTATGACTCTGTCACCATTCTGACTGTCACCATTATGGCTGTCACCATTATGACTGTAAGCATTATGACTCTGTCACCATTCTGACTGTCACCATTATGACTCTGTCATCATTCTGACTGTCACCATTATGGCTGTCACCATTGTGACTGTCCTCTACTGGTGCGAAAAACCTGTTCTCTTTGTGAGTTAACTTCTTTCAAAATATGTTATTATTCTTTCCATCCATCCAGGGTGTTACCATCATACTTCCACAAAACCACATCCCCGCAGCTTCCAAATTATTCCTCACCTGTCTGCTATTGTCTATGCTTAGCTCCCATACACCAAGATTTGCTCAACATAGCTTTAAAACACATTTTCTCACATCGATTTACAGAGATATTGTGGCGAGATCGGGGCGGGTTACCCACTCCTGCCATTATAGTTATATAACTGGATAACCTGTCTGTCCCCTGGTAGGATTCGGTCGCCCACTTTTGGACATGAGCCACTTTAAGACACATGAAAGAACCATCTAATCTCATCAAGAAAACGGACAAGTTATGATCAATTTACAAACAGAGAACAAATTTAATTGAGACCCCACCTCGTTGAAAGAAAGAATATCATTGCACAGGAATAACAGATGGCATCAGACAAAGGTGGTTGTTCTTGGATGAGTGGCCTGGTTGGCTAATTCATCGTCAAACTGTAGGAGTGGTGTCGGAATTCGTTTGTTGCATTGCAGAGAATATGCTTCGTCTAATGAACGCTAACAATTGCTTGGTCTATTCTACATGTAAATTCCCTAACAACACTTCCATCTGCTGTCATTAAATCACATTCCATGTCCCAATATCGAAGACATTACGTCAATGAAAGTTTAGTAGTACCTGTTGCATATACTGTTTCCTACTGGACAAGGCAGTTCTTCTGATATTAAAGTACCCAAATACGTAAATGCATTGACTTGTTTCAGACTGGTACAAACCTTAACATGATATATTAAAAGCCCAATCAGTATTGACATAATTTAGACATCACAGGATTATGTGCTTCAAAACTGTTGAAATGTTCAGGTACAATGGAAAGTCGTTCGGTTGCTTGGCACTTACAATGAGCTGTGGTATATTATTACAATGTTTCTATGCCCGAAGAAGAGGTCAGAGATTGACTCGAAAGGCAGCTTATTCCATTGTGAGTAGATAGGCTTAAGTTTACAGAGTATGTCAACTAGTACGTTAGAGATTATGTCCCTTGTTAACAAGCTGGCCGAAGGTAGCTTGCCGTGTCAACAAACTGACTGAAGATACCTTGCCGTGACAACAAACTGACTCAAGCAACAAACTGACTCAAGACTTGGCAACAAACTGGCTGCATATAACTTGCTATGACAACAAACTGACTAAAGATAACTTGCTATGACAGCAAACTGACTGAAGATAACTTGCAGTGACAACAAACTGACTGATGATACCTTGCCGTGTCAACTAACTGACTCAAGCAACAAACTGACTCAAGACTTGACAACAAACTGGCTGCATATAACTTATATCATATCAGATTACTCATTCCGTAGACTTGCACACCTGAATTGTTGAACATGTGACTTCGCATCTCCTTCTGTAACTGCCGATAAAAGTATGTATTGGGAAATGCATATGCTGGTTTCCCCTTGCTTTCCACCCCCACATTAACAGATGCTGTGCCAGCCAAAAAGTAGGTTTGAATCCAAAAAAAATGTATGGCGGAAAATGGGAGTGAGGATGTGTCACAGTGGTGAATTAAAAGTTGTTAATATGGTAGCAGACATGTTGTATTATAATGCTGTGGCAATATTTCGGTGGTGTATATATAAGCTCATGGCAGATACGGGAAACAGCATAAGACGATAAATCATCCAATTGCACCTAATTATTTAAAAGATGTACATACGGTTTTGCAGGACGGATAGCTTTTCGAATTTGTGTTTTGCATTTCAAGGCAGTGGCAATCTGGGTTGTATCCAGCACGATGTGAACTGGTCAGGTAAATATCTTTAACATGAGATCGGCACATCTAGTTTTCGCCGTTATGCGAGAAGACTTCCTGTCCGTTCGGTTAGTAAGCACACCATTATAAATGTCCTTTGTAAGGGGATATATGGTGTTAGGCCTAAATCATGTATAGATCTTTGGACGCGCAAGGAGTGGTGTGGTAAGTAACGCCGACCGACTTTAATTCCTCAGACATTTTCTGGTATCATGGTACGCTAAGTCGACCTGCCAACCCAGGTGATTTATAAGGAAAAAAAATCCGTACCTCTAAAGCCGGAGTGGGTTCACCTGATGGCGAGGGTCACTGGTAATAAGGCAAAGAAAATCACTCCACTGGCTAGAAGTAGTAGCTTGTGTATGGACTACGCTTGAGTAAAAAGTGAGTGAACAAAACAACAACAACAACAAATCTGTCTGTAGGTGATGTCTAACACATAGTGACCGGATGGGGATGTCAAAATATAGCCACTAGGGTGGGGATTACTATACATAGTCACCGGGTGGGAATTACAATAATAGTCTAGCGACTTTCTCGTAATCCTGTTTATCCAAGTGAACAAACGCGGCTGTGCGAGAATTGGTAGCGGTTCTCGCCGAGACCGTTACTTACGGGATATGTGAGCCGGCCGCTCAGAACACAATGGCAAACTACTGAGCGTACTTGCCAAGAAATCAGCAGCAGCAGTAAAATCCTGGTGCTGACAGCGATGTCCTGTAATAGGATGTGCGTGCGGGAAAGAAGAAAGAAAGTCACTCGGTAGAGATTGCAATACATAGTCATCCTGTAAAGATTACAATAAATAGTCACCCGGTGGGGATTCCAACATATAGCCAACCGATGGAGATGTCAACACACAGCCAATTGGTGGTATTTCAAACACACAGCTACCCGGGGGTAGTTCCAACACAGCCACCTGGGGGTAGTTCCATCACACAGCCACCCGGGGGTAGTTCCATCACACAGCCACGCGGGGATAGTTCCAACACACAGCCACCCGCAAGTAGTTCCATCACACAGCCACCCGGGGGTAGTTCCATCACACAGCCACGCGGGGATAGTTCCAACACACAGCCACCCGCAAGTAGTTCCATCACACAGCCATCCAGTGGCGTTTAACAGTGCTAGCCACTGCGCAGCCGCAACCACTCCCACTGGCAAGTGATCGGGAGCGATTATCTTCTTCTGTATATAAATATGATGACTTTGTAATAATAAGTGGACTAAACACAACACAAGCTATGACACCACTCTAGAAGTGGTCTCCACACAACACAAGCCATGACACCACTCTAAAAGCGGTCTCCATACAACACAAGCCATGACACCACGCTAGAAGCGGTCTCCACACAACACAAGCCATGACACCACGCTAGAAGCGGTCTCCACCCAACACAAGCCATGACACCACGCTAGAAGCGGTCTCCATACAACACAAGCCATCACAATACGCTAGAAGCGTCTCCACACAACAAAAGCTACTCTTTCCTTAGAGACAGATACCCCTACCCCAAAGCCACTCCAGCCCCTAGAGTTGGAAACCGTACCATCAAGCCACTCCGCCGTTCTAAAACACACCATAAAAAAAGACAAGCATATTATTTTTAAAACACGCCTTCAGAAAATCCATTCCGCCATCTTAGTTGGCTACATTACGTCAATGCCGGCAACCCGCCATTACAGGTAAAAGACGAAATGAGTGCTGACGTGGGGCAATCGAACCGGTGACATTTACGACAGTATCAACAAATCTCCACGCTGCTGTCAAACGTCATAGACCTGCCTTTCAAAATAGCCCCGGCGACTTTCATGTTGCAGTTAAATCTAGGCTACAGTTATTCTTCGCGCGGCTATTTAAGTTGTTGAGAAATGTAACGAGGTTGGTGGACATCTCTGCAGCCAACAAGCCACTAGAAGATCCCATATTTCTCACCGTGGTTTCTTTGTTACGAACCCGTCTTGTTTGTAATCTCTTCCTTGTTCTTTAGAAGGAAGTGCGTCACACTTAGTTGTAACACAGAGGTCTGTCTGCGACTTTGACATGCATTTGTGTTAGGTTAATTTCCTTAGGTCTCCGTGGCTAAGGTGGCTTGCGGACGCGATTCGTAAGCCCGTTTACCTGCGTTCGAAACACACCTGTGGCCTATTTGGCAGCAGACCGAGTCTCGCTGGGTCGTAACATGTTGGTATGGGGGACGGTCGTTCAGAAAGCAATGGCAAACTACTGAACGTAAACTTGCCAAGACGTCAACAACAGCAGTAAAATGCTGGTGTTGACAATGATGTCCTGTAAATAGGATATGCAAAAAATAAAAATAAAAAGAATGTCATGTAGGTATATTCCATCCAAGCTAGCAGGTTCCATCCACTGGTGGAGCTCAGAATGGCCGAATGGATGAGATCGCTCGTTCCTACAACATCCGGTGTGCTGACGCTGAGGTAGCGGGTTCAACCCCTACACCGGGCAGTATTGCTAACATGATGACTTCTCGCCATTGACTTGGGGACGTAAATTACAAGTACCTCAAAAGTCGGGGTGGATTCTTTTGAGAACGAGGGACACTGGTAATATAGAAAGCATATCCCCACGTCAAACTACTGAACGTAAACTTATCTAGAGATCACAAACAGCGAAAGAAAAATGGCTGGTATTGACTGTGACGTCATGTCAACCATATGCAATTTACCTTTTGTTTTATAAATCCCTACGCAAAAATTCAGTCTAGTGCTAATATAAGTAGCATATGTGAACTACTCTTGAGTTCAAAGCGAGTGAGCGCAAACAGTTTAATTTAGTTTAGTCGACGGATCAACATCACGACACACGGGTGTAACCCATAAGTGCTCCGTTCTACTCCTAGCTCAAGCCTGAGTAGTGGACGAAATCCTTAGCACCGGCGAGGTTCCTTTGGGTAGATTGTTAACTCCAAATTTCGAGCGCAAACAAAACAACAAAAGCAAAGAAAACAATTCCACACGAGGGTGGTGTTTCTTTCTCAGCAGTGTTGCCGTGGCAGAGAGAAACTCTGTGCAGTTCCCAACTGCCGTTATAAGTTTAACTTGTGCCTCTTGCCAACTGCACCTGTTTATTTTAACTTTATCTTATAAGGTTCACTATCCGGACATACTAAGTTCAATGTTAACCAATGGCAGACTGGGAGAAGATAGCTTTGAGTTGATTGTCAGAATGGCGTGAGCGTCGGCTGTTCAGAAAGCAATAGCAAACTACTGAACGTAAAAAAAAAAACAACAGTTAGCCAATGAATGTTGAGGATGATTGCGATGTTCTGTAACTTGTTACTTTATGGACATTGATATCCTATCTCACTACGCAAGATCCACACACAACAAAAAGATGGCGTGGGGGGGGGGGGGGGGGGGGGGGGAGAGTATCATTAGTACCCCATGCATGGGTCTTATGAATAATGTTCAGAAACATTCTGGGACTCGAACCCTGAAACCTATGAGCATGAGAGCGACAATGTAGCCTGGCCACAATTCTTACCCTGCCTTCACCAATAACGTCACACAGCCTTGTGTGTGTTCGCACGACATCCACCATTTATAAAAGAAGGAAAAATTGGCCTGAAATTGCAGAACAATCGATTCTTCTGTCTATGCTCCTATGACAATCGCACGATTTGCTGTAGTCAGTATAGATATATAGCATAGTACTAGTCCACACGATAGCGCGAGATTTGCAGGTATTCAATAAAGACATATAGCATAGTACCTGCCTACACCGTAGCGCGAGATGTGCAGGTACTCAGTCTAGCTAGACGGATAGCATAGTACAAGTCTGCACGATGGCGTTAGGGGGAGGAGGGGGGTGTATACAAATATTATGTGCTGGTAACCGAATAAAACACAAAATATGACTGAAGCTCGGCCAATGGAAAAACACACGCATACACAGTCGAACGTTTACTTCCTAATCTTCATCAACGGGGTAAGAAAAATAAAACAGACTTCTGCTACAGATTCCTGGTCTGTAGGGCGCTTTCAGCAGACCTCTCAGCAGACCTCTCAGCAGAAAGAGACCGCGCCATATGGGATAAAACCCCGTGCAACAAAACCAATCATTGTACCTTAAACTTTCTTAAACTAGCACAACTAATACCTCCATGAAATAAATAGACCTGGCAAGAACTGAAAGTGTATTAAGAGGGGGGAAGGAGTCTATCTACTACGCCACGTAAAAAATAAACATGATACTATCAAAAGAAGTGTGGAGACAGTCAGACATCAGAAAGCCCGAATTCACTGTTCTTTCGTCGTTTCATCGATGTAGGCCGTTAGATTCCGCAAAGTCGTGTTCATTGTTTATCGATTTCTTTTCCACACTAACAAAAATATGTACAGCTTCCGCCCGCCATATTTTTATCCGAGTTTCGATTTCATTGCCTCCCTTAAATGAATAAATTCGGAACACGCTACGGTTACGCAGTCTACACACATAGAATGAGCCATTGTGGCGTAGGGGGTAGCGCTCTGTCCATTAACACAGTGGACTTGATGCAGTTCCTGAGTAAGGGTGTTTTAACTGATTCAGTACCAAACAGGAAGTAGGTTTGAAAAAAACATGTACACACTCAAATGAGCAAGTATTATAATGTAAGTTTACGTTCACTGAGCATTGAAATTGCGGAAGTTACCACGCAACGAAACAAATAGCACGATAATCCTAGTATATCGTCCTTCTGTCCAACTGGGAGGTCATATTTGGCGATATATGATCTTTCGGCACTTAATGAGTTAATCAAGAGTATATCTTCCTGGAGAGCCGAGGCAGCGCAGTGGCTGGATCTCGCCTGCCAGCCCTGTGGTCATGGGGGTGATCCTCAAGGGGGAGGATTCGGAATTGATAAAACTGCCCTGGCTTCCAAAGTCGATCCACTTTTAACTGGCATCACGTGTTTTCTTGGGAAGTAAAGGGGATTGGTATGCTACTAACCACATCAGCCACCGAGTTACCATTTGTCTCTACAAAATTAGTCTAGCACCGTTCGCCCAATAGACGTGTAAAGGAATCTTTTTCTTTACTCACTTAGATCTTTCTGAGATACATAGATACTCACTGGCACAGGAACGGAGCATTATGGTGCAACCCTTTGCCGTGGAATTAGAACCGCGACTAACGACTGAGAGCCGTAGTGGCATAATGGTTGGTGCTATTGCCTTCTAAGGCAGTGTTCCCGGTTCAACAACCGGCAGAGACGGGATTATATTTTCTGGCCAGAACGGCTTCAAGAACTTGGAAGCAACAGAGATGTGGTTCCTAAGACGAATGTTGCAAATTCCTTGCACTGCTAGAGTAACTAATGTGATTACCTGAAAGAGGCTAATGAACATTATATACAACAATAAGAAAGAGACAAACAGCTTTCTTTGGTGATGAGAAGAGAGCCATTGGAGAAAATCGTGACGACTGGAAAGATGAGGGGAAGGGAGGCAGAGGCCGACCAAGAGATATGATGCTGGATGGATTGAGACGGTGGCATGGGGGAATTATCGTCAGTAGAGTTTATCTGGAACACCAAAACCGAGATATGTCGAGAGGCATGTACGCCTACACCAGCTGGCATGGCACTTGATGATGATGATGAGTACGCCTTCCGTGTTGACCCAGCCTCATGACTGTCCATGATTTGCTAATATACAACAGGACTAGTTCAATATTGTTCTTAAGAACTCTTTCCTTCACCTCAATTGACAGATTAATCTGAAAAGTCAGAAAACTAGCCAAACGGACACCCCCAACAACAACAACAAAATGAATATAGGGTTTTCAATTGGTTACAGCTCTGTTCTGTGTTACTCTATGAATGCCTGTGTCGGTACCTGCGTATATTTCTCATGCTCTTTCATTGATCGCACGAGTTCCCTGGCGATTGATACTACTGACTTATTGCTGCCTGCATTAATCTGGCAGCTTCTTTGTTTCTTGTGAGATTTCTCCCTTATCCCCTCTTCTGACTGTTTTTCCATGTTATGAAAGACGCCGCGTGAATTGGGAACAAAGAAAAGCACATAAAAATAGCACGCCTAACAAGAGATTGTATTAAGACCAACAGGGAGGTGCCAGTGACTTGACTTATTTCTGATGATTTTCTTTGTTTTATGTAAGAGCTAATCAATTTCTGTGGGTTTGTTTCTCCTGTTGTTTCACTGACCACACGTTGCCTGGAAGATAGATATTTGCCTACAGAGAAAACCAAATCAGTTCGTCTTTCTCCCTTCCTGAATTACGTCAGTAGGTCTTTCTTTCTTTCTTTCTTTCTTTCACTCTTTCTTTCTTTCTTTCTTTCTTTCTTTCTTTCTTTCTTTCTTTTTTTTCCTTCGTATGTCTGTCTGCCTGTCTGCCTGTCTGTTTCTTCTTCTTCTTCTTCTTTTTCTTCTTCTCCTTCTTCTTCTTCTTCTTCTTCTTCTTCTTCTTCTTCTTCTTCTTCTTCTTCTTCTTCTTCTTCTTCTTCTTCTTCTTCTTCTTCTTCTTCTTCTTCTTCTTCTTCTTCTTCTGATGCTGCTGATGCTGCAGGTTCTGCTTATTATTATTATTATTAATATTATTATTATTATTATTATTATTATTATTATTATTATTATTATTATTATTATTATACCTGTCTGTTTCTTATTTCTCCTCTTCTACATCTTCTTTCACACTCCGTGTTAAAGATACAGCCTACCAAACCACCAACCAAGAGCCAAGCTGTCTATAACCATTATACCCCGGCACCATATACCCATGTCGCTTTTAGTCGTGTACAAGTGTCCTTTACAGGTAATATTACAAATAAATCAGTTGCACAGCCCTTACAGGACGCCGCATTCGTCCCCAGCATTTTTGTTGTTGTGTTTGTTTTGGATACTCATGTTATACTTTATATTTGAAAACACATGCATCTTTCCCGTGCTAGTATAGTATACACAAGTGATCCGGGATCATCATTCAATCACCCAAGACCATGTCAGGGCTTGTGAACTCAAATGTTGAACTAAATTCATTAAAATACCGCAGGCCAATACGTTGAAAAAATTGACTCTCTACTAGATTTGAGCGAGGAAGAGAACTGTCTCACAAACAGTGCCATGTTTCGGAAACTGACATATGTTGTTCATATTGAGTCAGTGCTGTTTACAAAGAACGGTGATGTATGGCATTGTTTCTAGAAAACCAGTTAGGAGTCGAGCAGCATTTCTCCATCTTGTCGCTAGGATCAAAGTATAGATTTATCTGCATTTCATCTGGACAAGGTGGGACGCAGAGCTGTTTCCAAGGCACCAGGGTTGGGTTCTATACTAGCCAAGACCTATTGATGCGTCCTCGCCGAGCGTCCTGGGCAACAGGTCCCTTTGGAGTCCTGGCTAATGTCAGTAGGATCGTTGATTCCTCCGAAGTCGGAGAGTGTCTGCCTGTACGGCGAGGAACCACCAGTCTGCACACCAATAAGCCAGATATGGGACAACGGATACTCACATGACATCACGCTGATGTTGGACACCTGTCTTCATCCGACATACAGGGCTTCGCGTTGGAGTTCATAGCCAGCGAACACAAGCAAGCAAGCAAGCATCCGGCCAAGATGCAGGGGCGATCATCCAACCTGCAAACTCCAATCACCGAATCACTGTCCACTAACACTGACAGACGGGCCTAGGTGGACCATAATGGCCCGAAAGGCACATAGTGGGACTAAAAGGCCTTTAAAAAACAACGAGGGATACAGACTAGTGACCTTGGCCATGAAATGCGTGAGGCAGGTGAACGGGCAAGAAATGGAGACTCCTTCCTGCTGGCCGTGGTGAGAACAACGCTCTGAACGGGATCGGATACACGACGCTGATACCTAATGATGGCACCGTATCCATTTCTTCCTTGGACTCCCTCAAGCTCTATAATAGGGGTTTCCTTTGTTATATGCACACGGTGTTATCTCCCTATGCTTCCTTCTTACGATGCAAGTTAGTTGCATATCTATTACAAGACGCAGCAGTAAACCCGTAACTTTTTGGCTGCTCCTGGGCAAGTTTACGCTCAGTAGTTTGCCATTGCTGTCTGAGCGATCGGCATTCATAGAATTGCATGGAAACCAGCGCAAGACGGTCTGCTCCCAAATATCACACAGCTGCTTTTTGCACTCAGCATGCGGGATTACAAATTGCGTCTGTAACCCCTTCGCCATTGAGCAGAACTTCTTACAATCCTTGCTCCATATTTGTTGCGTAGTCATATTCTGCACTGAACTGCCTTCACTCCACCTTCACAATCTTGTTCCTTATCCGAGCATCTGCGCCGTACGGTAACACAGAGTGCAGCCCATAATTCCATGACTCTAATACATTATGCCCTGAATGCAATTTTCTATTGCAATCCATCAAGTATGAAACACAACATACACTGGGGGAATAACCCCCTCTCTCTTCTCAGCTCTTTCCACATCTCTCTCGCTCTCTCTCTCTCTCTCTCTCCTCCATCTCTCTCTCTCCTCCATCTATCTCTCTTCCATCTCTCTATCTTTCTCTCTCTCCCTCCCCCCTCTCTCTCCCCCTCATTTCTAAAACCTATGAACAACATGCCAATCACTGACTGTAAACAAGAGGCTCGTCCAGATCAGTGACGTATTGATCACCACTTCCGGCTTAGCCTAGCCCGAATATAACGGTGGGCCGGAAGAGCTATTGATAGAAACATTATTCAAAAGCGCCCGGAGATCGGTGTAGGGAAGACATCAGGGCATGTTTATTTAAAGAACGGCCATTTGGGAACAGCCATATGAGCAAGTAACAATGGAAACAAGCATATAAATAACATAACCAAACATGTAAGCAACAAAACAAGGTTCAGAAAACATCAAGAATATATCAACAATAAGGCTGCTCAATCACATCATAATTTCCTTCTGCCATTTATTCTCCTTTGGAGCATAGGCCAGCAACCAGGTTTACACATGATTGTAAAGACAAAAAAAATAGTCTTCACTTCATTCGGTGGAGCTGTATCCCAAATAAAATTACAAATAGTTAGGTTTGTGTAGGAAAAAAAAGTTAGTTTCATATTCTTAACAGGACGAAGCGTTCAACGCCAGATTTTTTTTTTTTTTTGCAGTTTGTGATGCCTGAGCAAGTTTACGTTCAGTAGTTTGCCATAGCTTTCTGATCGACAGACATCAATACCATTTAAATATAACAAAAACAACGTAAGACGGTCTGCTGTCAAATCGCCCATAACTGTGTTTCGAACGCGGGTATGCGGGATTAAAAACTGCGTCCGTAAACTCTACGCCACTGAGCCGGTTAGGTATGTGTAGCTCCTGCGATAAGATGAGACAAACTAAACACGGACACATATCTAACTGTTTGTATTTTCTATTGTTATATCCTGCTGCAGCCGTTGCTTCTCTTATTCATCCCAAATAGCTCAGTCTCATTCCCCAGAGCGGCTTGCCGAAGCCGTCACGCGGAGCACGACTCTGTAGTTCCAGCCGCGACCCACATGGATCTCCGAAACATATTACACTCGTGAACCTAACGTGAACCCATGCTCTTCGAGACTAGGGGCAGACGAATTGACCACTTCACAACCAATTGACACCAAGTTGTCTGTTTATATATTTTTCTCCTGCATTTTCCCCCCTCCTGGCATCTCTCAGCCTCTCCAGAATGATCCTGCTTAATATTTTGTCAGGAAGTGATAGTACCATTTTCCCTTATAAATTTCACACTCCTCCAGGTCCTCTAACTTCGGCAGTCTGACCTGACGTCCTTCTCTCCAGTTTGCTGATATATTGTCATCTTCATGCGCATGAATACATCTATGGTGTTTATATTAGCTTCGATATTTGCTGTTGGGATACAGCCAGGACCAGCAACTTTCCTATTCTTGAGAAGTTTGATAGCTTTTCTGATTTCTTCTTGAGATGTTACTCTAGCTGAAAACCGACATCACTGCACTCAAGGCATTCCCATACACGCTCAGTCCTCACGTTCAACAGCCAGCGAAGAGTCGCTCAATACAAACTGTTGTCATCAATGATTACTTGGATGCTTGACGTCTGCGATACCCTTCCTCGTATTGATTTTCGTGTTTACAAAACATGCGTCTGTTGACACGAAGGAGCCTGACTCCTGTCTTCAGAAGGCTGCTTTCTGTGTTATTTTGGGATTCAGGAGAGCTGCACAGTTAGAAACCAACTTGTCGCTGGCAAGATTGTTGAGAACGGGAGAAAGATACTTGGTGATATGGAAGCACGGAGAAATGTCTTCTTGTGGAAAATATATGTGATAACAGCATTATAAATTGGGTAGATGTGAAGTAGATTAAACAGTGGATACATGACCAGACACTGCTTGTTCCTTTTCTTGTCTTGTTCTTCTTCTTCTTTGTATGCTTCTTCTGCTTCTGCTTCTTCTGCTGCTTATCTTTCTGCTGCTGCTGTTGTGGCTATTAATCTTGCTGCTATTATTGCTGCTGCCTCCTCATTTCCTTCTTTAGGTTTCGTGTATGGAGCAGAAGCTGGGAATCTTGACCTTCCAATTCCTTCTCTGTCTGTCTTCTATCAGTCTGAATGTCTTTCTCTGTCTGTTTGTCTCTCTCTCTCTCTTTCTCTCTCTCTCTCTCTCTCTCTCTCTCTCTCTCTCTCTCTCTCTCTCATGAGGTATTTCAAAGACGTTTAGATTATTTGTATTTTTAATCGTTTTTCGGGTACTTAAATTTCTCTTATGTGTGTTTATAGTTGTTTGGCTTCCGTCGTTTTTTTATGTATGTGTTTGTGTGTGTATGCGTGTTTCCATTGACTCCTCTTACGTACATTTTCCAGCATACCTCTAATTTCTCTATCCACCTTATCTATTGTTTAATCACCCAAATTATTTCATTTGTATTTTATATATGGTTTTGATGATCTATCAATACCCTTAGCTGCCAGGCACGGTGTTTTTTCTCTGTCCTCGACAGCTTTCTAGACTACTCAAACAAGAAACCCTTATTCGAGAATTTGCATTCATTCATCATGTGCCTTCCCGATAAGCGTGAGGAGTCATTGTTCGCCATCTCGGACGATCACCAGAGTAATGGATCACCTCTGTTTTCTTGTCTCGACATAGCCATGTGGCCAAGTCTTCCAGATATTTACCTCTCTGCCTTTCTCTTGTTATTTTCCCCTCGTTCTTGCCAGTTCTCTAATTTATTTCTTGTCATAACGTGCCCCCAAAAATTATGGCTGTCTAATTTCTCTAACCAGTTTACTGTTTTCATTTGCTTCTTGTAGGCCTTGCTCGTTGGTTTTTCTGTCTGTGTATAGTAGTTATTCTTTGTACTTTCCTCATAAACCACATTGTCTCTGCCATTAGATGTTTTTTCAACTTGTCTCCTCTTTGTTTACGTTTCACAACCATACAAAAATGTAGGTTCTATGTAGCACTTCAATACTCTTTTTCTCGTTGCTGTTGAAATCTTTTCTGTTGGTCAGTATGTTTAAATCTCTGTCTTTTTAAAATGTTATTCTAACCCTAGTTGTTCACTTATTGCAAAATGCAGACATATACACCTTATCTGCGTTTTGTAATCGTAATCCACTCAATTTGATAACAGATAATATACAACATTTCGTAAGTTGCAGCGACGTTGCTAACTCTTAGAAGCAGACAATCTCACAGGAGGAGAGTATGTTAGTTTTCCAACCCCCCAGCTTTCACATAATGATCCAGGAATTAGCGGAGTTTGTCTGCCGAGCAAAAAGGCGCAGCAATATTTTTGACATTTCACAATCGAACATAATGCGCTAGGCTTTGTTAAATGGCGACATCAGGCGAATGACGTCAGCGTCTTGCCTATAGCACTAGATTTGAAACGCCGTGCGTTAGTGTAAAAATAGTACCTACGTGTTTTTACTGAGATTAAAGATAAAGAATACGAGAAAATACTTTGCAATTGTGCGTGTATTTATGTGTACGCGGTAAACAATAGATTTATGTATAACCTTTGGACTGGGGAATCACTTGGATTTATGGAAGCAAAAAATACGCATTTGGAAGGGAATTACATGCAAGTGACGTACGCTCTGAAACGGTTACATACGTGACAACAAGGTCGTCAGAAAAATATATTTCTGGACTTGAAGTAAACATTGAAGGTTGCCCAGAAAAATGGAGGGATTTTTTTTAAGGCTCAGGGTAAGCCAGGGCAAGAAAATAGCGCGGGAATTACCTGTAATCTAAATATCTATCTTGGGCAATACAACAAAATATATCTCGGGTCATGTTATGTTATGTCTCCATCACAATGAGGTGTTACTTCAATGAGAAATGAAATTGTAGAGAATGAGCCAATTTACATGTACAAACATACGGCGTAAGATTGAACTAGCATACCTAGGACGCCATAGAATCTGGCAGTACAAGCGTGTGTCTGTTTGAGACTAACAAACTCTCTGAGACAGTACAACCAGCACACAAAACTGGCAGCACAAGCGTGTGTCTGAGGCTAACAAACTCTCAGATACAGTACAACCAGCACACAAAACGCAGCACAAGCGTGTGTCTGAGGCCAACAAACTCTCAGAGACAGTACCCCTGCACACAAAACTGGCAGCACAAGCGTGTGTTTGAGGCCAACAAACTCTCAGAGACAGTACACCAGCACACAAAACTGGCAGTACAAGCGTGTATCTGAGGCCAACAAACTCTCAGAGACAGTACAACCAGCACACAAAACTGGCAGTACAAGCGTGTGTCTCTTTGAGGCCAAAAATATCTCAGACACTGAAACCAGCACACAAAACTAGCAATACAAGCGTGTGTCTGAGGCCAACAAACTCTCAGAGACAGTATAACCAGCACACAAAACTGGCAGTACAAGCTTGTATCTGAGGCCAATAAATTCTCTGAGGCAGTACAACTAGCACACAAAACTGGCAGTACAAGCTTGTATCTGAGGCCAATAAATTCTCTGAGGCAGTACAACTAGCACACAAAACTGGGAGTACAAGCTTGTATCTGAGGCCAATAAATTCTCTGAGGCAGTACAACCAGCACACAAAACTAGCACTACAAGCGTGTGTCTGAGGCCAACAAACTCTCAGAGACAGTATAACCAGCACACAAAAACTGGGAGTACAAGCTTGTATCTGAGGCCAATAAATTCTCTGAGGCAGTACAACCAGCACACAAAACTGGCAGTACAAGCGTGTGTCTGCGGCCAAAAATATCTCAGACACTGAAACCAGCACACAAAACTAGCAGTACAAAAGCGTGTCTGTTTGAGGCCAACAAACTCTCAGAGACAGTACAACCAGGACACAAACAGTGCCGTCTCCGTAGCAACAGAAAAGGCCAGAGGTGCAATTCAGCAGGATAGTGGGTATTAACAGGAGCCCATAACTCTGTCACCGTGGCGATGAACAGCAAATAAAACAATTGATGTGTGCTCTTGCGGCTTCTCCTGAAAGGTTAACGGTGCCATGCTCCCAGTTGTCGAGTTGTGTAAGTGCTGTTCTTCTATATTGATCTTATAGCAAGTCTTGTATTTCTAGTCGTTACATTATTCGTGTCAACGGATTGAACATTCGATCAGCTGCCATGTTGTCTGCTGTCTCTTTTTCTGTCAGCTTACCGTTGCTTACGACAGCTCAATGCTGTTCTGTTATATACAGATTATGTTGTTTCTGCTGCTGTTGTTGTTGTTGCGTTTTTAGTTGTTTTTGTTGTTGTTGTTGTTGTTGTTGTTGTTGTTGTTGTGTTTTTAGTTGTTTTTGTTGCAGAACGCTGTCGCTTCGAATTGTTCGCTCGTGTGTGACATGAAATCTTTGGAAATGTTTTCGACTAGGTTCCATTCTGGTAGACGAGCAATACTCTACGAGCAGCTGGCGAATTCTCTAAAGTGTGAGTGTGAGACTCGGGTGCTGTTTATCCAATGGAACAGTTAAAATACACAGTAAATAACACATAACCAACGTAATGGGTAAAAACGGTAGAAGCAAATCTTTTTAAATGACACAAAGTTGATAATTAAAGTTATGAATAAATAATCACAGATCTGCACTGTGCAACAATTGGAATGAGGAAAGAAGTGCTAATTAATTAATAATAAAGAATAATATAGTGAACGACTAGGGTTAGAACTGAATATTAAGAAGACACAGATTATGGTCGTCACTGGGAAGAAGGAAATACCACAATGTGACATACGAGTAAATGGGCATATTCTTAAGCAAGTGAAACGATAAAGTTATCTTGGAACAGTCATAACATCTGATGGGAGATGCCTTGAAGCGATTAGAACAAGAATTGCCATTGCGAAAGTAGCCTTTTGCAAGATGAACAACATACTGACAAAAAAAGGATATCAATTGAAACGAGAAAAAGAGTGTTGAAGTGCTACATAGAACCTGTACTTTTGTATGGATGTGAAGCGTGGACAATGAGCAGCCAAGATGAAAAACATCTGATGGCTGTGGAAATGTAGTTTCTGAGGAAAATGCAAAGAATATCATGGACATACAGAAAAAATGAACAAGTCCCTCAAGAAACAATTGATGATCCTAAACTGATTAGAGACATTAGACGTAGACAGCCAAAATTTTTTAGGCGTGTTATGAGAAGAAGTGACTTGGAGAACTTGGTGATAACTGGCAAGATCGAAGGGGAGAGACCAAGGAGGAGACCGAGAAGTAAATACCTGGATGGCTTGACCACGTTTTATGGTCGAGACAGGAACACGGAGCTGATCCACGACTCTGGTGATCGAGTGAGATGGCAGAACATGACCGCCCACGCTTATCGGCATGGCACATGATGGATGGATGGATAGTATAAACACGGTAATAAATGCATATATACGGACATGTACAGCAAATGTCAATGAAGACTGTGCTGGTTCTCCTGCCTCATACACCCCAATGCCCAAGCTATCTGCAGTGTTCTGTATTCATCTGTGTGCTGGTTCTCCTGCCTCATACACCCCAATGCCCAAGCTATCTGCAGTGTTCTGTGTTCATCTGTGTGCTGGTCTGCCACAACCTCTTCTTCCAGACACCGAGTCTTCCTTCACTCTTCTTGTCCACATCGCGTTTACCACCACTACGTTATTTCAGTTTCCTAGACATGATAAAGCTTATGAGCCAGATTTGTGCGATATTCAGATCCTGTACAGTGTCCAAGCTTTGCTTCTTCTTGGTGGACGATATTCTAAGAGCTTCTCTGTAGCATTTAAGTTAAAAGCTCCGATTTTCTTCTTTTGTGATTGAGAAATAATCCCTGAATCACACTGGTACATTTCCATAGCAAAGTTGCATGATCTTAAACTTGTTACTGTAATCTGTTCGCTGATGTTGTGCTATAGTATGTTGATACCAGCGATCACTAAAGCCGCTAATGTACTCACAACAAGTTTACCTAGTGTAGCAGTTGTGTCAACAATTCGTTATCACGGGTTAAAGTAATCTGTTATCTTCAATAGGGAGGTAAACCCAATAACTCTTCATGTAATTCTGTTGATGTTTTTGATTTCACTGTTACTTCCCTTTCTAATGCAAAATGTATTGTTATTGTTGGCAATGTTTTCATCAATAACAGATATTGCGTGCAGAATCTTAGAAAAAAGTATCAAGGCTCTTGATTTCAAACTCTTCAGAAGTTGCACCATCAAACTTGATTATGACCTTCATGCCCGTGTGGAACGATTCCACAATGGACAGAAGAGATGGCGGGCAGCCGATCTACTTTAGCGCATTGAACAGACCCTCACGTCAGACCAAATCAAATGCCTTTGTGAGGTCGATGAAGGCAATAAGCAGTGGTTGATTCTGTTCACTGCATTTTTCTTGCAGCTGTCGCAATGAAGATATAATATCAGTGGTTGATCGATTCATCGAAAGCCAGATTGTAATTCAAAGTATACTTGATCTTCAAGGACTTGAAGTCTGCGCAGAACGATTCTGACAAATATTTTCCCAACCCAACGATACACAGAGGTGAGATACCCCTATAGTTGTTGCAGTCGCTCCGACCGCCCTTGTTCTTGTACAGTGTTATGATGCTTGCATCTTTGATATCCCGTGGGACTTGTACTCGCCAGCATAGCTCTATTAGCTGGTATATCTGTAGAGTGGGTGTGTCTTACCCGCTCCTGATCACCTCTATTGGAATCCCGACCTTACCTGGAGCCCTGCCAGACTCACATTCATTAATAGCACACTTAACTTCTGTTATGGTGAGAAGTGTTTCCAGATGGTCAATAGTTGGCAGATCCTCTAAGGCGTGGATTGCATCATCCGGCACTTTAGTCTCGCTTGAGTAAAGCTCCAAATAGTGCTCTACTCACCTATACTCCTAACTCCTCATGGACGGAATCCTTCACAGCGTCAGAAAACGTCAGTGTCGGTGTGCATACAGCCATGATGTTGGCAAAACCATAAGAGGTTGCCAAGCGCAGAGATAATAGTCAGTCATTACCCCCAGCTAGAATTGCAATCATTTCCAGTTGTGAATTCTTCACTGCAAGCCCACTCCAAGATGCCTTCTTATTTCCTGCCCACACACCCTTCTAAAACATGGCTTTCATGTCTTTTCACAGATCTCTGTCCTTGGTGCTCTGGATCAACTCTGCTAATAATATACCTCCAGGACACCATCTCAGTCCAACCAGTATCATTTTTCTCAGTTGTCCTCTGTCTCATTCCCCACTGATATTTCTAGTTGTCACGATGTTCTCCAATGCATCTCTTCTCATAACGAGACAAAAGAAAACTGTTTGTCTCTTTCTTATAATTGTATATAATGTTCTAGTTTTATTAGCCTCTTCCGGACAATCTTCGTTAGTTTACAATCATCGTTTGTTATATTCACAGTTCTGTTGCAGGCAATCGCTGTTAGTTACTAAATCTCCATAGAATACAGCATGATACAAATGTGATAGTGGGGATAAAATATAACAATAACAAATAACGCTTGTGTAAATATTATTGAACTCTGGTGTAACTGATCAGAAGTAAACACAAACGTGTTGCCATGGGAAACCATTTGTGTATGTGAATTCCAAAATAAACACATCGTTGTTTGTCTATAGATATTTTGTTCCCGAGAACAATTTTCGAGTTTGCCCTTGTTGATCTGTTGGAAATGTTTGGTAAACTAGATCATTACTCCGAGGTCGTTGACTCATCAGACATCATGATAATGAAGTGTTGGAGTTCCTTTCCAATGCAGAGATGTACTTCCCTATAGAAAACGGTCCTTACCATGGTCTCTACACCATTATACTGATTGTGTTAGTTCGTATATGCCTGGAAAGATCAGTATGAAATATGTAGAGCGCCTTTGCGCCGGCAACACAAATCAAATATTTGGCTGGCACTTACAGAAGAAGAAAAAGTAACAGATAATTGTCTTGAAGCTATTAAGTTCTTGTCCTGATAATTTCCTACATCTCTGCTGTACTTCTTTCCTGGGTCGATTCGTGAAATTCTTGCCTTGGAAATGTCAAGGGCTATAACTGCATGGATCTTGTATGCTATCTGGCAGGTAGTAGTTATAATTCCTGAATGCAAGAAACTGTACGCTATCTGGGGGATACAGGAAAACGGGGTGGAGGGGGTAGTTTGACCGCATTTTATATGAATAACTGTAACAGTAAGTACGCATTGATTGTAAGCAATAGGCCCATTAAATACCAAAGGCAAGCTTCTTTGTTCTGCTGGAATCTGCTGACATTTAAGCTTGTGCTGCCTTCAGCATAAAACCTGAATTGATTTTGAACCCGACAAAGACAAACGCGAGTCTGTAAATATGTGGGTAGGTTAATAAGTAAGTCACAAATGGCTGTAGAAAAATAAATAACTATGATAACAACTTGAAACCAGTTTATGTTTACACATACATTGTCCCTTTATTTCTAAACATAATTTCCACCAACATTGATGCATTTATCCCATCTTTTTATCAGTCCTCCCAAACTGGCTGCATAGACCTGCGTGCATTGTTTTAATTTACCTGCCATCCCACAGAACTGTGTGACTTACTTATTGACTCACCCTCGTAACTTTTTCTACCCAGCTATGTATCGCTTTACGGGACATCGCTAGGGGCTAAGTCCACTGAAAACCCACCTTGGCGGGAGACATTTCGCAAGTGACGCCGAAGTTGAATTTGAAGTGAAAATGTGGTTTAGAAAACAGAGCACGCAGTTCTATACAGCAAATTTGGGAGGACTGATAAAACTATGAGATAAATGCATCAATATTGGTGTAAATTATGTTGAGAAATAAAGGGACAATGTATGTATAAAATTAAACTGGTTTCAAGTTGTTATATTTAGCTATTTTTCTACAGCCATTTGCGACTTACTTATTAACTTACCCTCGTACGTTGCAAGGTGTTGTTTTCCTTCTTAACGCTGTAACTTCAACAGAACACTGTAAATTGATTTAAATAATAAGTGCCGTTATTCACTGGGTAGAGTATAAAAAGCCCACTCTTATCCCGCAAGGAAATTCTTTCGCTTCATCTTCATTAATTTGCTTTGTCCTTGGAGTAGTTTTGTCATCGTAGTGGGCAGTGCGCTTGATTAACAAGGCAATTGCATGCATTCAATACCCTGCAGTCACATGATCCGTTTAGTGGATAAGCACATCTGGGGTCGCCCCTGCATCGTGATATGGATACACGATCATGGGCAGACTTGTCTGAGAATCGTACGGAAGGCTGGGCGGTGAGGAATGGAACTGGCAGCTCACATTTGCATGTCGTTGCCTAGAATATGTCATGGCCTAACACGTGACACCCCAACTGCAGTATATGCCATGGTATTATCTTTCACATCATTACCACCTTCAACATCATCATCATCATCATCATCATCATCATCATCATCATCATCATCATCATCATCATCATCATCATCAACAACATCATCATGATCATCATCATCATGATCATGATCATCATCATCATCATCATCATCATCATCATCATCATCATCATCATCCAGTATCATCTTCGTACTAAAGGTTGTCGCCGAAAGATCTCCAGCAGTGTCTGTCCTGAAACGTTGTTGTACATTCTACCATTCTATCTTGGCCATATCTTACTGTTGTCTGTTATGAACTTTTGTTGTATATTCTACCAATCTGAATCGTGGCCATATCTTACTGTTGTCTGTTCTGAACTTTTGTTGTACATTCTACCAGGCTGTATCTTGGTCATATCTTCCTGTTGCCTTACCGTAACCATAACTGTATATTCTACTAAGCTGTATCTTGGTCATAACATGATCTTGTCTTACCATAGCTGTTTCTGTATATTCTAACAAGTCTGGCTTTTATTTTTTTCCTGAGAAGTCGCCGTAACTCGATCATATCTTGATGTTGTCTGTTCTGCCTTGTCGCTGTACATTCTTCTATACTGTAGTTTGACCATTTCTTGATGTTGTATTTACCGAGCCCACCTTATGTTTGCTAAAACAATCTAAGTGCACACTATTCCTCGATAGATAATTCTTCCTGCATATCCCAGCTTCAACTCCTACATAGCTTAATAGCTTTAATTTTTCTACCAGTAAGGGTTCTAGGGCTCTAACTCCAAAACTACTGGATCAGGATCTAGCTGTCGACCATTCGTTTTAAACAAACAAGGAAATCGGAGAAGTTACTCTCTCTCTCTCTCTCTCTCTCTCTCTCTCTCTCTCTCTCTCTCTCTCTCTCTCTCTCTCTCTCTCTCTCTTTCTCTCTCTCTCTCTCTCTCTCTCTCTTTCTCTCTCTTTCTCTCTCTCTCTCTCTCTCTCTCTCTCTCTCTCGCCCCCCCCCCCCTACGTCGCCCCCCCACCCAACCCATCTGATTCTGCGGTAGTATAAGCAATGTCTAACCTTCTCAAATAAGCATGGAACCTTAGCGCCCTATCGACCAGGTCGATCCAGTCTTAAGAGTACGCCAGGAAACGTTTTGATAAGTAAACATCACCCATCGTGAGCCATTTGATGTAAAACACTGGAACCAGCATCATGCACCCACACCGCCTCATGACGTGAACACGAATCTTTTACCTTACTTAACCTATTCAGTGCCGAAGGATAATATATCGCCGAATGTGATCTCCAATTCCCACAGAAGGACTATATATCGCTGTAATAAGGTCATTACTTGTTTCGTTTCCCGATATCTTGTCCTTAATTTTAATGCTCAGTGAACGGACGTGTACAGTGCTTGTTCATTTGCTTGTGCACCATGTTTGGTCCACATGCACTTTTTGTTTGGCACTGAATCAGTTAAGATATCTTTCCATACGCCTTGAGGGGTGTTGGGTACACGATGCTGGCGCCATGTTTGTATAGACAAGTCGGCACTCGAGATATCATATGGTAAGCATTACGTCCAAGTCAATATCCAAGATCTACAACAGGTAGCAGCGAACCGCCAGGCATGGAGAGACAGGACTTCTGCCCTATGCGCCGCCTTAGGCTCAAGAGGAAAGACTAACTAAGCATTACGTCAGCCGCCTCTACTTCCCGGGACATTTCCAGCTGACCATTTTAGACGAGATCGACCCATGATCCGCCTCATTTGGGGATTGTTTTGTGCCCTCGCTCGCTTTGAATTCAAATGTAGTCCAAACACATTACTTCTAGTAGTGCCGGACTGAATTTTGCGTGTGGATTAGCTTTCCATATTAACAGTGTCCCTCGACATCAGGCGAACCCACCCTGACTTCAGAGGTACTTGTAATTTATATCCCCAAGTCAAGGACAAGAGGTCAACATTTTAGTCCAACTGTTCGGTGTAGCGGTTGAACCCCTTACCTCGACATCAGGATTCGGGATATGAACACATGGCCTAGAGGCGGACTGCCAGCTTACCGGCCACTGTGTCACCACGGCACTCCTTGACATTCATACATCGACTACATCGCTGACTGTTAACTTACTTTTGGCCAGCCCAGTTCATATATGTCGCATGAATGTGGTGAGAAGAGAGGCATTGGAGAACATCGTGACTACTGGAAATATTGATGGGAAGAGAGGTAGAGGCCGACCAAGATAAATTATGCTGGATAGATTGAGACGGTGGTATGGAGGAATATCAGCAACAGAGTTGATCCAGAACACAACAGACCGAAATATGTGAAGAGATATGAACGCCTACGCCAGCTGGCATGGCACTTGATGATGATGATGAATGTATGTATTTCTGTACACCCTGTTTCGGCGATTTTTGCCTAATGCAAAATATGTTTCTGTTTCTATGCATGCCTCTTTAACTGCCGGCATACGGGTCCACAGAACATCGCGTGACCCATCTTTCATATCCCTGTTTTATCTAAACTGCCTACATTTCTGACTCCAGTCGCTCACTGTCCATCGAGACCTCCAGGATTAAGTCCCTTCATTTCGGGCCACGCAATCCAACAGGCCCTGTAATTTTCATCTAACAGCGTTATCAGCCTACTACCCCATCCCCCACTTTTTGGAACTTTTTGTCTATGGCTTTTAACCCGTGGCCATACCCGGGGTGGTTTGATCGTTGTTTCCTTTCTCGTTCCTTTTTTTTTTTTTCAACCAGGCTTACTTACTATAATAAAACCCATTCTGTTTATATTGATGCTGTCAGAATCCACGTTTTCGTGGGTTTGGATGGATAGCGGCTGTTGTAGGTGATCGAGGAGTTTGTGTGTGGCTTCAGTCATCTGCTTGTGGTAGTCATGTGTTAGAATAGCTGGCATATCAAATATTAGAACACTCAAATATTAGAACAATCAAATATTAGAGCAGTCAATATTCGAATAATCAAATATTAGGACAATCAAATATTAGAACAATATACAACATGCATTCTGGATGAAATAAACAACTTGTTATTATACAAAGAACATAGAATTTGAGTCTGTGTCGTTAAGGAAAAAATAATAGAAATACCTTTTTCATTTCACTGAAATCAAGTTAGAAGTCTCCTTCCATTTAAATGTTGAGGGGCAGAAGTGATAATTTTGCCTTTAGTAGTGGTTGTATTTATAGAAGGGTGTTAAGTGAAAGGGACATTAAAAATTTCGTATTCGGTAAAGTTTTGTATTTTCATAGAAACCGTACTTGTGAAACATTTAAGAAGCGCGATTGCGATTGGCAGTTTTTGTATTATAGAATAATTAAACAGTGAAACTGATATTTACGATGCGTGCGTATTTGTGAATTGTAGGAGGGCAAATCACTCGAATATTTAAGCTGCATGCTGTTGCTAGCGTTAAGAAGAATTTACATTTTGGCCACTTGCCCAGGGAGTTATGGCAATCGTTTCCCCGGTCATTGAGTTCAGGCTAATATATAGGGATAATGTGTGATTGTGTGCGAATGCAATTATCCCACGAAACATGCACAAGAAATCACGTTAACTCATAAGTGTGTAAAGCTAACTCAAAAGTAGTTAAATTTAGCTCATAGGTACTTTAAGTTAATTCATAAGTATGTAAAGTCAACTCATAACTGCAAGGTTGAAGCGGCAAAGCTGAAATAAGGCATAGCTTAAACAGAGAGTTGATTAGGAAAGGGGTACAGAAACTCACACGCACATTTACTTCTATATATGCATATATAAATTGTGTTTAATAGTTGCAAATTTAACAAACGCACGAGGTAAGCTTTGCCCTGTGATTGAAATGTTGAGACAGCGTAACTTGAAACTGGTGTCTGTGTGAATACATTATACAGCGTTGTGAGATTCACAGGAATATTCCACAAATAGAGGATGTTCTGCTTCATAGTTCAAATATCTTCATTTTGGGATTCACAGGAATATTCGCCAAATATAATTTGATATATTTCATAGCCCATATGCGTTCAAGATGTGATTCAAGGAATATTTGATAAACAGAAGTTAACGCATTTCATAAGTTATATATGTCTTCAGCAAGAGAGTTACGGGAGTAATCGCCACAAAGAGAATACTGTTTTTCACATGTCTTCAGCATGAGAGATACAGAAATAATTGCCAATACAGAAATAATTGCCAGGAAGAGAATACTGGTTTTCACATGTTGTCAGCATGAGAATAATATGGATATTCATGAAACATAGAAGATGATGTATTCCACAAACAAGTTCACTGTTTCGGTGCCAAACAACAAGTTGGCTTGGACCAAACGTGGTGCACAATAAAATAAACAAGTATTATTATAAAAAAAGGTCCGTTCCCTGATCATTGAAACTGTTGGAGATACCACAAAACAAAATAAATAACACGTTGACCCTAGTACGGCGATATATAGTCCTGTTCTAATGGGAGGTCATATTTGGCTATATATTATCCTCCGGCACTGGATAAGTTAACATGTTTTCAGTTTGAAAAGATGGCCAACATATCCTACGGAATTCCGTTATGCGGGAAAAAAATAGTAGTATGACTCTTCGCTGGCTGTTGAACGAGGGGCGGAGCACAAATGGGAATGTCCTGTTTTCAGTGATGTCGGTTCTTAACGCAACTCATCTCCGTTATGCTCTGACATGAATGTGTCCCAAATGTTGCCGTCTCTCTCCTAGTCCATGAAAGTCTGTACGAAGATCTATCGTCTGTTATGACAGCAGTAAAGTGTGTGTATGATTCTGCATTACACATCTGGTAAAGAAGACAAGAAGAAACAGGAGAAAGAGATCACAATAGCAATACGTCTGGGAATAGCTCGATTTGTTCTTGTAAACTAAATTGAACACGCAAGAAGGAAACACGCTATAACATGTATGTCGTCTGACAATACTTCTACATGTAACAATGTCAAACTATGTATAACTATCAGTTTGCTCGACTAAAAAACAAACCCAGTAAAACTAATGGCCTCTTTTTACACGCCTATTGGTCTGGATTGTCGACTAATGGCAATCAATGGGTCATGTGATCGGTGTTAGACCAACTTCCCAAGTCATTTCTTGGTTACCATTATAGGCTGGGTCGCGTTGGGAGCCCAGTTCAATGCAAAACAAACAAACACATCCGGCTTGATGGGGTTTCGAACATATTCGCGCCAGGCTGGCAGACTAAAATGCTGACCACTACGGCGGTTTCTGTTTATAATCTTACTATTGAAAACAGTCGTAAGTACAAGATAAAGACATCAAGCTAAAGATATCATTTCCTAAAAGTGAAGGAAACATCAATAGATTGATTTAAAATATGATGTCTTTTTGGGCCATCATCAGACAGTGCTCAGGATCCATTACATCGGACCTTCGTTTTGAAGATGACACCGAATTTGAATACTACCATGGATTCAAAATAACAGTCTCTCAAATACACTAGTTCACCGACAATTAAGGTTGAGATTCCTCCGTCTTTTATACTACACAGAAAGCTCTGAAGTTGATTGTATGAAGAAGTTTCGATTCCGAGCAGTGAAATGTCGTTTCAACTGAGAATCATCCAGGGCAATCTACTGGTGAGCCAGTGTGCTACCTACTACGCCACCAGGGTCACCTAAAGCGTTTAAAATCAGCCGTATCTGTCCAGATATTACCAACATGTATGACTCCTTGCCCACCTAATGAGAAAATTGACTGTGTGACACGGCTAATGAGAAAAGTACTTCGGAGGAGCAAATCCATTACTGGAGTCCTTCGGGGCATTTATATAGTCCCGGAAAATAATTTTTCACCAGAAGTCAATTAGTGGTCATTCTTGCACACAGTTGGTGGACTCCACGCCGGCCAACTCCACGGCAACTGGTGTGACCCGCTGACCAAGTAACTAGTGGGCCGATGCGATGATAGTTGCAGAAATTATGTTCATGTAGAGACAGACAAGAGTTGTAACTTTGGCTGGGAGATGCTCAACACAATTGTTTATGACATCATAGAATTCACGTTGCTGAAAATCTGCATAGTGGATTCTGGTTTATCGAAATAACTGAATAATATTCTGTGCGTTTTGTAGCCGCAGAGGTTTAAATTCTTCTGTTTGTTATATTTTATGTTGATTATGTTATTATTATTATTCTGTAGTAGTTGAAAATTGAATAAGCAGCAGTAAGTAATAGCCAGAAAAGGGAGCATTTACGTGTATTGTATATATATATATATATATATATATATATATATATATATATATATATATATATATATATATATATATATATATATATATATATATATATATATAGTTTATTCTAACTTGTATTGTTAATTAGTAGTGTTAGTGATCTTAGATAAAATGGAGGTTACACAGACGAACAGTTGACGTCCGAGCGCTTCGCTTCTGCAGCGCGATAAAACAATCTCTCTCGGTTGACACTGAAGACCAGTGTAAAGGGTCGTTATTTCGGCGAAGCGGATCCTCAACGCCAGTCAATCATGCACAGAAGGAGTTGAGAAGAGAGCACAATGATGAACTTAACGCATTAGTCATATCTTCAGGTGGAGATAACTGCGCTATGCCACTGGTGTTAGTATGATTGAACCGCTCTGGTAGGTAGCTTACCTGTTGCAGAGTTGTCGTTCTTATATATTTATATCAAAGATTAGATTTTATCCTAATTTTAAAACATAATGCATTATTGCATACAGTTGTTTCTAATCTGTTATTCATAGATGTATCAGTACCTATGCTGACATCAATTTTTTTGTTAAGGAAGAGAAATTCAGAAAATAAATTGTTGTACTTAAACAAAGATAAAGATGTTATAGATAAAGGAATATTGAGTATTAGCAGCTATAATATTTATACAATGCAGCATTCACCATTTGCGAGGTTGTCGTTGTTTATGTTTTACTGCTTTCTGTCTTCTATCCCGCTCAGCTTTCCATTTAAAATTGCTCTTCTATTGTTTATATCCGTCCTCAATCCTATACTTTCCGGTAGAACAATCAATCCTTACTTTCTCATCACTGACAGTGCGAATGTTTGCGCATATACAATTGCATTACTTGTTTGGACACATTCTTTTAGATATAAACGATTATCTTCGGGTGAGATTTATTGAAAATAATAACAGGATTTAGCAACATAAGTATTTTAGTTTATGCAGTGGTCGAAATAATAAAAGCGCTCTAGCTCTTAAATTTCCTATGCGCCAGGGCGGGATAGCAGGATCAACCCCAGCGCCTGTCAGTTGGACCTCAGCGGTGACTTCTCATTTCAACAGCAATGGCCAAACAATGGAACGTAAACCGGCCTTTAAAATCAATCTGGAGTTGATCAGATCGTTTTGCAAAGAACAAGCAATCTTATGTTTCTAAAGATATCAGAACAGTTCGGGCACTGAACCGCTGTTCAAACAAAAACATGCAGATACATTTATTGGTAACGTCATGGGCCTTGGGTCAGTGAACGCAAATTCACAATCTTTTCACAGAACCTCGCAGTCAATCTCAACATGGTTAAGATGTTTGTGACTTTCTCGCCAATGATGAACTCTGTAGTTTGCGATTGATGTCTGAACGGCCGACGCTCAAACCCTTGTGAAAACGCAACATAATGGGATCTACTCTCAGATCGTCAACGGCTGACTTCGAGTCCGATGTGTAGGGATTGTGAAGCAACGTTCACGACACCTAAACCATAGATACCGGTCATCTACAACACTCGGTGGGTGAGGTATATGGTACCAGCCCCACATTTTATAAACCAGTGGGTTCTAGATTGTAGCCGCGTTCAAAACACAGCTGCGTGCCATTTGGAAGCAGACCGCCCTGTGTTGGTTTCTCATACAATGGTATGAGTGCCGGTCGTTTAGAATGCAGTGGGAAAACTACTGAACGTAAACTTGCCAAGAAATCACCAGTAGCCAGAAATTCTGGGGTTGATGCGATGTCCTGTAAAGGATATGCAACTAGCTAACTAGACTGTTTATTAGGTCAGTGTCACGCCGACTGCATTTCCTTCCCATAACGTTTCTAAGTACTAATTTGTGTGTTGACTAGACCTCTGAAGTCAGGTGAATTTTAAAAAAAAACAAATACCTGCCTCGGCGTAAATCGAACACATGCCCATCAAGCCTGAAGGCAGACGTGCTACTCACTGCGCTATCGCCTTCCTCACTAGATTTATACTTTATTATGTCCCTACTGTCACCTGGGCATCAGAGCGTCGCCTGGACATCGGCCAGTAGGGTTTGGTCACATGTAGTTGGTGTGGATGTTTTTCTTTTCCGCTGAAGGAGACGCTTTAATTCGAAACGCCAAATGCTTGCGTGTTTGGTTGATTGTGCGCATGTGAATTTGCTAATTCCATGGGATTAATTATATACCTGTTGTTGACTCCCTATTAAGGTCATTTAGTAAAACCGTTAATAAATGTTGAAGTTTTGACATGAACTGTTGTCACTAGAAAGTTTTGACATGAACTGTTGTCACTAGAAAGTTTTGACATGAACTGTTGTCACCAGAAAGCTTTGACATGAACTGCTGTCACTAGAAAGTTTTGACATGAACTATTTTCACCAGAAAGCTTTGACATGATCTGCTGTCACTAGAAAGTTTTGACATGAACTGTTGTCACCAGAAAGCTTTGACATGAACTGTTGTCACTAGAAGGTGTCACTAGAAAGTTTTGACATGAACTGTTGTCACCAGAAAGCTTTGACATGATCTGCTGTCACTAGAAAGTTTTGACATGAACTGTTGTCACCAGAAAGCTTTGACATGAACTGTTGTCACCAGAAAGCTTTGACATGAACTGTTGTCACTAGAAGGTGTCACCAGAAAGCTTTGACATGAACTGTTGTCACTAGAAAGTTTTGACATGAACTGTTGTCACTAGAAAGCTTTGACATGAACTGCTGTCACTAGAAAGTTTTGACATGAACTGTTGTCACCAGAAAGCTTTGACATGATCTGCTGTCACTAGAAAGTTTTGACATGAACTGTTGTCACCAGAAAGCTTTGACATGAACTGTTGTCACCAGAAAGCTTTGACATGAACTGTTGTCACTAGAAAGCTTTGACATGAACTGTTGTCACTAGAAGGTGTCACCAGAAAGCTTTGACATGAACTGTTGTCACCAGAAAGCTTTGACATGAACTGTTGTCACCAGAAAGCTTTGACATGAACTGTTGTCACTAGAAGGTGTCACCAGAAAGCTTTGACATGAACTGTTGTCACTAGAAAGCTTTGACATGAACTGTTGTCACTAGAAGGTGTCACCAGAAAGTTTTGACATGAACTGTTGTCACCAGAAAGCTTTGACATGAACTGTTGTCACCAGAAAGCTTTGACATGAACTGTTGTCACTAGAAGGTGTCACCAGAAAGTTTTGACATGAACTGTTGTCACTAGAAGGTGTCACTAGAAAGTTTTGACATGAACTGTTGTCACTAGAAAGTTTTGACATGAACTGTTGTCACTAGAAAGCTTTGACATGAACTGTTGTCACTAGAAAGTTTTGACATGAACTGTTGTCACTAGAAAGTTTTTGCACCTTTCAACCGACACATCCGACTTCTTCGGGCATCTATTGGCTGAGCGACCTTCTCAGATCAAGTATTTGATAACCATGTAAGCTTGAAAGCCGGTCTCCCTGGCCTTGGTGTTTAAACGACTTTCTCCGTAATCCCGTTTATCCACGTAGGGTAACGAATCGCGCGAGAATTGGAAGCGGTTTTCGCCGCATTGGTAACTTACAGGATAAGTGAGCCGGCCGCTCAGAAAGCAGTGGCAAACTACTGAGCGTAATCTTGCCAAGAAATCAACAACGGCAGTAAAATGTTGGTGTTGACAGCGATGTCATGTAAAGGATATGCGAATAAAAGCTTGAAAACTGTAAAAACTACAAAACACACAGGAAACAATATTTGAAGACTGAAGGTTTACATACTTAATAGAACGTTGCGGTGACAAGCCTTCAACAACTAACGTAAACAGTAATAAATAAAGATAAACTTGGCACTCTAATTGTGACATACAATATGTAAACATGTGCATAATATTACACACTAGATGTAATGTGGTTATTTTAGAGTTCCTTCTCCCTTTGCCTGTTATCCTTTCTGTTAGTCTTTTTTTGTTTTTCGTGGTCATGATTAAGGCTTGTTACTACTTCGTCCTTCGTTATTTGTGATCATGGTTTACTAAATGCATCCCTTTAAATTTCTTGCTTTGGACATTGTTTATTGCATCATTGCAGCTTTAACGCTATTATCCCAATGATCTGTATTATCTACAGAAGCTGTTCCCTTCTTCTTTATTGACAAGCTGCCACCTGTTCTTCGTAAACAATAAGGAAAAGTAAAAATAACAAAAGGAATGTCTGCAGAGCTGTACTGGTCCTGGACAAAAGTAATCCTGCCATTGCTGAGAATTAGATCCGCATCACTGTCTAGGCAAGCAAGCTCACTATGGCATCTTGGTATAGATCTCATCTCATCTCCTTTTGTTCCTCTTGTACCTTGCGGTGTGGAGGTGAAGCATAAACAGCGGGAGATTGCCCGTTTATGGGCTTCATGTATCGAGATACCCATGGACTCTGCTGTTCCCTCTCGCTGTCGTTTACGTGGTCGGCCTCTTCTTCTGCGGTTTTAATAGTAAAGAAGACTTGGTATAGAATGAGTTAAACACGAAACGTGTTTTTGTTTGTCAGCGGATAATTTCTCAAATGTCACAGACGGCAACAGACTGGTAGTTTATTAAATGGTACACCATAACGGACGAACACACGAACAATTATTGGGTCGATTCATGGAACACATTTCCAGCAGAAGTAAACAGTGAGGTGGGTTGGAGTTGGAAGATGTTTCCTTACATCCGCCCACAGACTGATATTCAATTGATAAGTGTCGTCTGAGATGTAGGTCAGTAGTTTCAGGAAAGTAAACACATCATTCACAGACAGGCTAGACAATGTCAGCTGGGATGTGTTGACATATAAATATTTAATTTACAAATATTTTATTAACGATAGGCAATTGTAAATTACTATCATTGATCACACGAAGAACTACCAGTAGAAATCACGGCGACGAAAACGTCCATCTCCTCCTCTGAACTCATAATGCTGAGATCCTGCCCCAGCTTAAGACTTTTAGACGACGAGATATCGTGGTGATTGGGTTGTCTCTTGGAACCACCGCACCTCTAACAAAGAAAAATCAACATGCCAGATCTCTATTTCCACCACACCTCGGGTGTTTTAATCTTGGCAGGATCTGTAACTGTTTTGAACTATCCAGATGGACTATACCAAAGGTGTTCATCTTTTTCGAATCTATATTTCTTACGACCCTTTCTATTCTTTCTTGGGGATTTCTGTTGGATAACTTATTGAATCTCCAGGGATTCTTCGACATGCAGCTCAATGTTTATTTTATGGAAAGAGATTTGAACAGGCTTTTAATGTAGTTTTATAATGTAATTTATTCTTTAAAATAAACTGAAATTACGTTATGCATGGTATGTCGAACAACGTCATTGTACGCTGGGTGCATCGCTCCAATGCAGCCGCCACCCTAAAGTCTTCCTGCTCACTGTTTCCATGAGGAGTTGGTAATTATATATCTTCTCTTGAACTCGAAGATGGCATTAGAGTTCTTGACCAGGCTTCACTCTAAATTCTTGTATTTGGGATAGCTAGCCGAGTTCGTTCTGCATTGATTATATCAGCCCTGGTCATGCTACACTTGTTCCTGCAGCGAGGCGCTGTTGTCATTTGGAAGGTAACAGGTTCGAATCCCGGTCGGTAACTATAGCTTTCAAATGTTATGTTGTCTCGAGGGTCCTCTAGTCTCTACTTCCTTCTTCTCCTCCTATGAGCGCCAAACAATAATGTGTGTGTTTATTTGTGTAACATCCTTCCCGTTCGTATCGGTGCATTATGTGCCAGCTCATCTGCATGTTAAATACCTATAACTCTGTCAACTTCGGGTGCGTACATCTACGTGAGTGACATGAAGCGCGACTTCTCATTGCTGTCTATTCATCTCAAGCAGAGACTGCTGGTTGCTATTTTCTGTAGCATGTTCATTGAGGCTGTTATAATTATCGCTGTGAGAATGAATTGAATATGCATTATGAAAGAAAATGACATGTGCACTGATATCACATTATCACAACAAGCTCTCCAACTCACGCACTTCACTATAGTGTACGCACTTTATTTTCTACTAGTCTACTAAAAGTTGTTACTGACAGTCTGAGAACAAGAATGCCCGCTAGTCTGTAAGCGAGATTTCCCATAAATCTTTACAGATGGATGGCCTGCAAACATAAACACAAGAAGCAAGTTCAGTAGCGGAAGTTTACTGTGGGTTTGTGGGGGTTTGGGGCTTTACACATTTGTGTAGACCTGCGTGGACTGAGGAATAAGTGGTCAATCTTTCCCTCCCATAGCAAACGGCGAGTAATGACATAGAACCATTGCCCAACCCCTCTCATACTAATGACAGCGTAACGTCCTGACCCTTACAAGAAGGCGCTCATTATCTGTATTCATATTTAATATTACAACGTTAGCTAGACAACAAACTCACCTCTGTCTTCTAACTCAATACAGTAATATTACCTCGCGACATATGATGTTATTGCTGTGACAGCCAGCAGGATAAGGGTACTGGGAAAAGACCATAAGAAGAAAATACTGTATTGTTTGGTTGAGCGGCAAGGAAGACTTTTATCGGTCCGACTTATGAAGAATATAGAATGAATTGTTTATGAAGACATGTGAACGACTGCGCCACCCTGAATGGCACATCTGTATGGTACCCGAAATGGCATTCCCTAACGTGGACAAACATGTAATGCCCTGTGATGGTTGGGACTAGAAGCAAGAAGCTTCTACGCTTCTAGAGGACTAATGTCGGACAATTTGCAGAAGTCGACAATAGATGTTCAGATTACTGACTCTCCATTACTAACGTTCATACAAAGCCAAAGCTGTGTACTGAACCCGGAGGTGCACCGGATCTATTAAGTGAATGGATTGCTGTACCGAAGATTGGGCACGTTAAATACACCATCTACACTACTGCATAGATTTGCCGCCAGAGGGAGCACTCAGCCGACCGACCTTAATCATCGATGAGTAAAGTTGCCTACCGCGTAGACCTGTTGGAGCCCTGCAGATTTAGGAAGTGGTTCTGTTGTAGTACTGCGTTAGGTAATGCGATGTCTGCTACTTCATCATCATCATCATCATCATCATCATCATCATCATCATCATCATCATCGTCATCTACTTCTTCTTCTTCTTCTTCTTCAAAAGAAGAACGAAAGATGAGTGATTGGAAGGGCCGAATGTAAGACGGGCCTACGCGCCCAATTTCTTACCCTTTGAAAATAGAGATCAATTCAATTCGATTCAATTCAATTCAATTCAATTCAATTCTTCTTCTTCTTCTTCTTCTTCTTCTTCTTCTTCTTCTTCTTCTTCTTCTTCTTCTTCTTCTTCTTCTTCTTCTTTCTTCTTCTTCTTTAATAATAATAATGTTTCTTTCTTTCTTTCTTTCTTTCTTTCTTTCTTTCTTTCTTTCTTTCTTTTAATACTTTATTTCTTCTACTTCTGCTGCTGCTGTTGCTTCTGATTCTACTAGTTAGTTAATTATCTGTTGGGGTATCATCAGTGCACTCTGGACATGTCCATAAGTACTCTCCTTTCCACCTAACATCTGTGTCAACTTCCAGCGGCTAATGGTGCCAGTTCTGTGATGGTTGAAGAGTCCCCTCATTCTATCGATGTACCGCTTGTGTCTGGCCGTGCCAATTCTTACTGCCAAATCTTATTCTGGACAACGATGTGGATTCACTGGCGTCAAAGTCCTCCACACTCCACATCTCTCTAAGGGTATTAATAATTGTTTCTACTAATGCTGCTGCTACTATTACCACTACCACCACGAACATTAATACTAGTACTACTACTACTACTACTACTACTACTACTACTACTACTACTACTACTACTACTACTACTACTACTACTACTACTACTACTACTACTACTACTACTATTACTACTACTACTACTACTACTTACTACTACTACTACTACTACTACTACTACTACTACTGCTGCTGCTGCTACTGCTGCTGCTGCTGCTGCTGCTGCTACTACTACTACTACTGATGCTTTTGTTACTACTACCATTGTGACAACCAACTTCTTCTATTACTAAAAATAAACAACCAATACTAGTATTATTTCTACTACATAGTAGTAGTGGTGGTTAGTAGTAGTAGTAGTAGCAGTAGTAGTAATAGTAGTAGTAGTAGTAGTAGTAGTAGTAGTAGTAGTAGTAATAGTAGTAGTAGTAATAGTAGTAGTAGTAATAGTAGTAGTAGTAGTAGCAGTAGCAGTAGTAGTAGTAGTAGTAGTAGTAGTAGTAGTAGTAGTGGTAATTCGGTAGTAGTAGTAGTAGTAGTAGTAGTAGTAGTAGTAGTTGTTGTTGTTGTTGTTGTTGTTGTTGTTGTTGTTGGTGTGCTACTCTTATTGGAACGTCCACTTCAAATCCTCTAAGTAACGATGTCTCTAGTACTCTAGTACAGTGGTTCTCAACCGGTGGGAAATCCCCCCCCCCCCCCCAGGGGGTCATTTTATGGTTTCCAAAGAAGGGGGGGGGGGAATTAAGATTATTTCAAGATCGCGCTAATACAAGAACCGATTACTTGATATTGTTTTTCCCTCCATACTTTACGGTTCTGTACTTCTCGCTCTTCTGAATTTCGTTTTATAACGTAAGTAGACCCGTAAATCACGTTTTATGTGGACGTCTAGGCTTGTTCTAGTATGTGTTATTAAATTTAGCTTCCATTGTTAACGTATACTGTGTTACAAAGGGGGGGGGGTGGGGATTTATAGGGAGGAAATACGAAAAAGGGGTGGGGAGGGTTGACCGTCTGAACATATGGTGGAGGGGTGCATGGGCCAAAAAGGCTGAGAACCACTGATCTAGCATCTGTCTAGTATATGTCAAGAAGCAGGAAAACTCACCCCCATCACAAACTTCATGTCACCCGCAACCCTGTCGCCATCTTTGTCTTTCTTTACTCTATTACATCGTTCATATGATTTCATGCCTGCGTATTTGTATTCAGTTTTTGGTACATTGGCGCTTTTTCGTTTCTAGTTTGCAACTACAACCTCCAAAATTCAGTGAATGTTTACAGTAATGTAGTAGTTTTGGGGTGATTTTGGATAGTTCCCGTATGCAGTAACTATATGTATTCTGTGGGTGGGCAGGGCAACGGGGATGTGTAGGAAGTTACCAGTTTTGGAGCATTGCATATTGTCGTTGTAGTGAATGGAGGCAAATCTCAAAACGGGGGGACAGTATCACAGGCGAAAAAATAAATGATGTAACAATGGCAACGTATAACTGGTGGATAACCAGATGATGTAACATTGGGAAGATATTACTGAAGGAAAAGAGATTAGGGATAATTGAGATAAAGGAAGGTAAATAGTTGGATGTTCTGTGTTTGAATTCGCCAACAAAACAAAATAAATTATTGTTATATGTCATCAGTATACGCAAAAGATAACTGGATGTTTGCCTGTGCAAATATAGAACAACAACAATGTAATAACGGCAACTCAATTTCGCGACTGGAAAGATCAGTGGGAGAAGAAGAGGCCAAGATACAGTATGCTTGATGCACTGAGAGGGTGGCATTGAGGGATATCATCCAGAACAGCAGACCGAGATCTGTGAGAGATTTAGACACTACCACCGGCTGCAATACACATTATGATAATGACAAATGGATTGGAGAACTGAATGTAGATTGGCAAAGGTCTACAGAGTGATACACTGAAAATTATCAAATCATTAGACGGCACTCGGTGGGTGGTTGGTCAATATCACGCCAGCGGTATTTACTACCCAGAATAGTTCATGGTATCCAATCTTAGGTGTTGTCTACCCGGGTGCTCAAGTAAATGGAAATATGTCACCGTCTCTAAGGAGAGTCGAATGCACGACCACGGGGTGGACGGGCAAGCGGGCTACCCAATGCGCTGCCGCAGCTCCTTCAATAGAACGTGCGATACGATCATTATAATGTTCATTGTTCAATTAATAATATAACATTTAGTGAACCGCGAAAAGTAGGGATAGAGATTTGTAAACACAATCGGCAGAGATACGGTATGATGTCATATCGCTATATGCGTACCATTTTAGGAAATAAAAAGCAATTTTAGGTAGGACAAATAGTGGCCAAAATAGATAGAACTTTTAAGTTTCGTTAGACAGAAGAACGTGTGTTATAATAGACAGAACTTCCCCTTCGTGTTAGATAGAACGTCTAGATCAAATTAGATTGGAAATTACCGGAACACATCAAACATGAGAACTTGTACTTCACATTAGATATGGAAACTTGTATCTCACGTCCTTTCTAGGTCAGAGGAAGGGGTCATCGCACATTTGACAAGGATCTCGTATGTCAGATAAGACCTGAAAGGTTCTAGTAAACACTGTTGTATTCCTGATGTGTATAGACACGAACAGTTTTGCTAAAAGCGTTTATAAATAGACATTGACTGTGTACATAGCCAGCATGTTTACAATCCTAGCGATGTGTATTGCGGGCGTCAATAGACGCCACATCAATAGGAACTTCTGCAAATGCTACAACTAGAAACAACGATGTGGGTCGTGCTTCAATTGTAACTCCTGCCTTCTCTGTTTGAGGAACAGCAACAACGTTACCAGAGCAGTCACTGCGTTGGCCATCACTCGGTTTATCTCGGCTGCGTCGAGTGTGGCCGACGTTTGACAACTTCCAGTTGTTCCGAACAGTCAGTACTAACGAGGACAACGAGATGCAGCACGCACGACACGCCCATCATGCCAGCAAGGCACACCACACCCGCTCACATCAACACCACCGGCGCCATGGTCATCGTATGCATCATCACCTGCATCATCGACACCAGCATACGCACGGAGGCCACTACTACCATGGCGGTGATGGCGGCGGCGGGATCGGCCACACCGTGTACGCAGAAGAGGAAGAGCATCATATTGGGAAGTATGAGGAAATCACAGGGATTGCCATCGCCGGCGAAGGGTGAGGGTTCTGATCACATTCAACAATATTTTCTGATGTCCTAACCAATCTGTATTTCTCTCTCTAGATGAGCTACATATATTTTCTATTAGGCTAAGAGATGCCTCAGTCAGTGCGAGCGTGACTCTTGGTTAGGCAGCTAAATACATGTAGTTGCTTCCGGAAGTCTGTATTGGCGAGACTCTTGGTTTCTTGTCTAAGTAGGCTATAGTTGCACCTTGAAGTCTGTATTGGCGTGACTCTTGGTTGCTTGTCTAAGTAGGCTATAGCTGCACCTTGAAGTCAGTATTGGCGTGACTCTTGGTTGGGTGTCCAAATAGACTGTAGCTGCTTCTAGAAGGCTTATGAGGGTGACACTTGGTTAAGTATTTAAATAGGCTTTTGCTGCTTCTTGAAGTATGTAACGGCGTGGCTCTTGGTTGGGTGTCCAAATAGACTGTAGCTGCTTCTAGAAGGCTTATGGGGGTGACACTTGGTTAAGTATTTAAATAGGCTTTAGCTGCTTTTGAAGTATGTAACGGGGTGGCTCTTGGTTGGGTGTCCAAATAGACTGTAGCTGCTTCTAGAAGGCTTATGAGGGTGACACTTGGTTAAGTATTTAAATAGGCTTTAGCTGCTTCTTGAAGTATGTAACGGCGTGGCTCTTGGTTGGGTGTCCAAATAGACTGTAGCTGCTTCTAGAAGGCTTATGGGGGTGACACTTGGTTAAGTATTTAAATAGGCTTTAGCTGCTTCTTGAAGTATGTAACGGCGTGGCTCTTGTTTGGGTGTCCAAATAGACTGTAGCTGCTTCTAGAAGGCTTATGGGGGTGACACTTGGTTAAGTATTTAAATAGGCTTTAGCTGCTTCTTGAAGTATGTAACGGGGTGGCTCTTGGTTGGGTGTCCAAATAGACTGTAGCTGCTTCTAGAAGGCTTATGGGGGTGACACGTGATTAAGTATTTAAATAGGCTTTAGCTGCTTCTTGAAGTATGTAACGGCGTGGCTCTTGGTTGGGTGTCCAAATAGACTGTAGCTGCTTCTAAAAGGCTTATGGGGGTGACACTTGGTTAAGAATTTAAATAGGCTTTAGCTGCTTCTTGAAGTATGTAACGGCGTGGCTCTTGGTTGGGTGTCCAAATAGACTGTAGCTGCTTCTAGAAGGCTTATGGGGGTGACACTTGGTTAAGTATTTAAATAGGCTTTAGCTGCTTCTTGAAGTATGTAACGGGGTGGCTCTTGGTTGGGTGTCCAAATAGACTGTAGCTGCTTCTAGAAGGCTTATGAGGGTGACACTTGGTTAAGTATTTAAATAGGCTTTAGCTGCTTCTTGAAGTATGTAACGGCGTGGCTCTTGGTTGGGTGTCCAAATAGACTGTAGCTGCTTCTAGAAGGCTTATGGGGGTGACACTTGGTTAAGTATTTAAATAGGCTTTAGCTGCTTCTTGAAGTATGTAACGGCGTGGCTCTTGTTTGGGTGTCCAAATAGACTGTAGCTGCTTCTAGAAGGCTTATGGGGGTGACACTTGGTTAAGTATTTAAATAGGCTTTAGCTGCTTCTTGAAGTATGTAACGGGGTGGCTCTTGTTTGGGTGTCCAAATAGACTGTAGCTGCTTCTAGAAGGCTTATGAGGGTGACACGTGATTAAGTATTTAAATAGGCTTTAGCTGCTTCTTGAAGTATGTAACGGCGTGGCTCTTGGTTGGGTGTCCAAATAGACTGTAGCTGCTTCTAGAAGGCTTATGGGGGTGACACTTGGTTAAGTATTTAAATAGGCTTTAGCTGCTTCTTGAAGTATGTAACGGCGTGGCTCTTGGTTGGGTGTCCAAATAGACTGTAGCTGCTTCTAGAAGGCTTATGGGGGTGACACTTGGTTAAGTATTTAAATAGGCTTTAGCTGCTTCTTGAAGTATGTAACGGCGTGGCTCTTGTTTGGGTGTCCAAATAGACTGTAGCTGCTTCTAGAAGGCTTATGAGGGTGACACTTGGTTAAGTATTTAAATAGGCTTTAGCTGCTTCTTGAAGTATGTAACGGCGTGGCTCTTGGTTGGGTGTCCAAATAGACTGTAGCTGCTTCTAGAAGGCTTATTGGGGGTGACACTTGGTTAAGTATTTAAATAGGCTTTAGCTGCTTCTTGAAGTATGTAACGGCGTGGCTCTTGTTTGGGTGTCCAAATAGACTGTAGCTGCTTCTAGAAGGCTTATGGGGGTGACACTTGGTTAAGTATTTAAATAGGCTTTAGCTGCTTCTTGAAGTATGTAACGGGGTGGCTCTTGGTTGGGTGTCCAAATAGACTGTAGCTGCTTCTAGAAGGCTTATGGGGGTGACACGTGATTAAGTATTTAAATAGGCTTTAGCTGCTTCTTGAAGTATGTAACGGCGTGGCTCTTGGTTGGGTGTCCAAATAGACTGTAGCTGCTTCTAAAAGGCTTATGGGGGTGACACTTGGTTAAGTATTTAAATAGGCTTTAGCTGCTTCTTGAAGTATGTAACGGCGTGGCTCTTGGTTGGGTGTCCAAATAGACTGTAGCTGCTTCTAGAAGCATATATGGGCTGATTCTTAGTAAATCTATGAGAGCTTAATTTTGGTTGTCTAATTAGGCTGTAGTTGCTTGTAGAAATCAATGTGAGCCTAACTGTCAGAGGGTTTGATAAAAACAAAAAGTCTAACTGTTTCTAGAAGTCTGTATCAGTTTGGACTCTTAGTGGACTGTAGCTGCTTTTTGAAGTTGTTTTTTTTTTTTTTTTTAAAATTTGCTGACATATAGTGTGTTCTCTCAATAAGCTATTGCTGATTCTAGAAGTGTGCATTAATTTGACTTTTTTGAGTGTTCTTTAAATATTGTTTCTCTGCTTGTATTTGTTTTAAATAAAGAAAACAATATCCGCTTCCATGGTTTAGTACAAGTAGATTAAGCCAATAATTATATACACAATACTTGTGTATGCTGGGAAGGTGTTTATCATGTATTGGTAACAGAAATGCTGTTGCAATATTAAAATTTCCCAGTTGTTCAGATAGAACAGTAACGGAACGCATGATTCCTGGAAGAGGATCTCCACCGGTACGAAGGTGGACACAAGCCCCCGAAGACACCTAGAGCATGAAAATACTTGAGACTGGGAAATAGACCAGGAATCGAGGGTCTTTGCAGAGGGCCGTGACGTAAGCGACCTTCTACAATGGATTCCCTTAGCGAATGTAAGACATTTATGTTGAGACTTCTACAATGGACCTGCTACATGATGATAACAATAACAATACCTGTTATCGCGGTCAGTTCTGTTTTTATCTTTTAAAAGACAAGACAATAAACAATTATATTTATAGGATAGAAGTTGTGAAATTACGTAGTCACTGATTAGCTTAGAAAGCTACAGAACAATAACAAAACCAGCGTTTACCATATATCGCCATAAAGAAGTCGATTTCTGGTCCACATTGGCCGTCAGGCTTAGGGGGAGCTAAGTTATGCCTTCGATTTTCATCCAAATAATCCGCTGGCATTCTGTTAGGTTTGTCTTCGTATAGCCTGCCCTTGACTCACTCTGTCCATCTTTGGGGGTATCTGTATCTAGAGCTTTCTCGGATGAAGATTATTCGGACGTTATTCTCAACAGATGTCCGAACATACCTAACTGTCAGTTGACTATCGTTCTGTCAATATATATATATATATATATTCGGCCAGATTTTCTTTCTCAATTCAGCGAAGTCTGGGCACTCGTGTATGGCCTGCTTTGAGGTTTGCTTGAGTGCTCCACATGTGCAAGAGGCGGAGTCAGTCAGGTCTCTAATTTAAAGACGAACTTCGAGTTCAAAGTGTCCACTTATGAGTATGAAGATTTTGGTCTGCACATTTCAGCCAATCTCATTTGTGCTGTCGTGAGTACATAAATCAAATATCAAAATTGCATAACAAACCGTGGAATCAATATATTCCACTGACATCCCAACGACCGATAGCTTACTCCCGGCCTTACGGAAGCAATGTTCGTTTCTGCCAAAAAAGAGTGTTCGATATTGCATTACAAGTGAGTGTACGGCCACACTGATGCATGTCGTCAAATTGTCAATACTTCCTCTTTCAATTCATTGACTCCAGCGCATTGGAGATTGGAGGTTAGACGCAGCGGAAGATTATAACGCCATCGATTTCAACCGAATCACTCACTAGTCAGGCGGAAGCAGCTCTGCTCAACAGTTCATGACACATCAGGCAAGAAAAATAGGCGGATTAATACATATTTTTGTTTACAACTATTTGATCGAACTTGCAGGCAGCCAACTGACAAAAAATTATTTGTTTCCAAAATTAGTGGGTTCACGAGGAACACGCAGATTAACACCCGGACTGCACCCTATAACTGCACCCTATAATTGCACCCTATTACTGCAACCTATCACTGCAACCTATCACCGCAACCTATCACTGCAACCTATCACTGTACATGTTCACATATTACGCTAGTTGAAACGCTAGCGGTTACAATTCATCCTTACCATCATTTGCCATACCGATGAGCGTAGGCGAGCATGGCTGGCCATCTCAGCATCGCCAGAAATCTGTGTTGTTGTCTAGATTATGTCATATGGTCAAGCCATCCATATATTTACCTCTATATTCCTTTTGCTGTTTTCCTATCAATCTTGCCAGTTGTCACTGAGTTGTCCGTTTGCTCTCTCCTCATACCTATGTCTATTTTCTCGAATCAATCTAGAGTTTAAATAACGAAGACACAAACAATAGATTTCACGATTTATTGCCTGGCATATTTCGCTGCATCTCGTCAGGTACATACTGCAGAAATCACACAACTTACGTGAATTAATTAGATAAATCCTTCAAACTGAAATATACACGATTGTTTACCACGGTAATTTTAAACTGACTAACATGTCTTTCTGCTTGCACAAGGACGGCTTACGAAGGTTGATTATTATAGCTTCAGCAAACTTTAACAATCGACTACTTTGTGTGTTGAACAACACCCGGAAGGCACTGTCTCTTTCAACCACGTGACCGCTCTCGAGCACATGTCTCCCGACCGATGAAGCCGGACTTTTCCGGTGTGTCGGCTTGCCTAGGCTACCATCTTCTGTGTGTAGTATCTTGTCCACCCAATTCGGAATATGTTCCGAAACCCTGCAATGTAACTGTCGCTCAGTTCTGCCTATGTAGATGGCCTCGCATCTGCATGTAAATTGGTAAATACAATTTGATTTGGCGTACAAAGCTACAGGTTCTTTTACTGCTGAGTCGGGGATCGGTACGGTTCTGTACCTGCAGCACAGAATGTTCGCTCGACTGCTGTGGTGAGCCGTCCCGCAGACGTTGCATTACGTCATCTCCTCGGAAGGTTAGCTGGATGAATACCTTGAGTTTAGGGACTGTAGTTACTTCTGATTTCGGTTCTCTGATTTCAATCTAGAGTTCCTATTTCTTGTAGGATTTGTTGTTTTAACTATTTATTGGCAATTGTTTTAAATGTGAAACGAATACATCCGCATGCATATATTAGGCGAGATGTCAGCGACAAGGGATCAGTAGAACCGTTCCCCCAATACTCTGCTATCATTGCCAATTATGGACACATTGTGAAAATGCGAGGAGATCCAAAACATGCAAAACGAAATGACAAATTGCCGACTTCAATAGAACAGCCAAAATTATAAATAATTACTTTAAAGATAGAAAAGAACAAGCAGAATTAGACATGATTATTATAACAACAGAATACGTATAATCCCTGTATGGAATGTATGTAGAGACAACATATATAGGCAAGTGTGGGCCACAATTGTGAGACTCGGTGACTTGCACTTTTACATACCGAGCCGGCGGTCTGGTGTTGGAATCTCCATAGAGAAGAGAGGACGGAGTGAGTTTGGGAATGTCCTGAGTGCAGTGATGTTGGTTCTTAGCTCAAGTCAACTCAATCTCCATAGTGAAAAGGAATTGTTTTAATCGTTCAGGGTCCCCAAATCTACCTACCCTAAAATGGGTACCAGGAACTGTTACTGACATCCATGGAGTACCGATGGATCAGTAATATACCAGGATAGCGCTTCACGGCAAAAACAAGGGAGGCTTAGTTTACTTGTTAGCTGTGCAAATATGACTTGCTTGGGCAGTATCCCAGCCACTTCAGATGTGCCGTGCTGATTCATGACCCGGCAAATATGACTTGCTTGGGCAGTATCCCAGCCACTTCAGATGTGCTGTGCTGATACATGACCAGGGTTCATCCTAGTTTAAGAGTGCACAGATGGAAAGTTCCAGTACCGGTCGTGCACACCCGCTATTTTGTAGGCTTGGAGAGGGTCAGAAGAGCTCCTCCCAAGGGTTGGTACTTTGGAGCTGGATCAGGAGTAAGAACCCAGCATAAGCCTAATTCCTATAGATGCACGTTCTGTTCAGGGCAGAGATGAGCTAAACGCCTGTTATGTTAGTTGCATATCCTTTACAGGACATTGCAGTCAACCCCAGAATTTATTGGCTGTTTGTGATTTCTTGGTAAGTTAACATTCAGTAGTTTGCCATTGATGTCTGAACATTAGGCACTTATACAAACTTATACCAACTTAAAACCAACGCCAGAAGGTCTGCTGCCAAATCGCCCGCAGCTGTGTTTCGAAAGCAGTATGCGGAATTATGAATGGCAACGGAACCCATTGGCCACAGAGATGGTATAAACGGTAGTAGATCGGTCTTAAAAGAGTTATAACGCTGTATATTATAGGGCTGCCTTTACTGTTACTGTTAGTGTTACTTTTACTATTACCTTTACTAAAGTCCAATGACTACATTTACAGTTATTTCCTGGCAAACATGTGTACAATCTTCTTGAATGTATATCAAGTCTGGGAAGCTGTAACAAAATCGCCATGCATCTAAACCTGTACAGTCTTCTTGAATATCTCTCAAGTCTGAGAAGCTGTAATACAATCTCCATGCAACTAAGCTGTTGGCTACGGCGGGGTAAAGAGTTAACGAAATGTCCGTGAACAAACAAAGACGAGAGGATCGACTTCATTGCCCATTGAACCTTATGGTTTGGTCTCTTTCCGCAGAGCGGCCTGTCGAAAGCATCGCACAGAGGACGACCTCCGTAGCTCCAACGACGACCTCGATGAGTCTCCAAAAAAAAATTGCATTCGAGAACCAAATGACAGCGTCCAGAAACGGGCCCACGACTTTTGAAGCGCGAGGCAAGCAGGCTAACCAATTTGCCACAGAGACCCCACCCCCCCCCCCCCCCCCCGTCTGAAAGAGACATGGGTAGTGGTATACCCTCCCAGGCTAGCTGTTATCAATGAACCCGCGCTATTGCTGCAGTCTGGAAGTTGGTCGAAAGCGCTGGAAAAAGTACTGTTGTTCCATGCATCATTATTTCCCTGCATGAAATCGATCGGGACAGCTCACATGTGACGACAGCATTAGCCCTGGGCAGATCATGAAGGGAAACAAAAAGAAGAGAAAATTATACTGCAATAGCGGGCGCGTGCTTGCAGTTTCCCTATTAATTTCCTATATTTGGTTGCTCTCTCTAACGTCTCATTAACTGCCTATTTATTATCTATATTTGGACTGCATACTTACCTCCTGCAGTTTCATCTCTGCTTTATTTATATATTCTATTATCTTTTGTAAATGCCTCCTCTCTTATCATTATAAAGACTAATATAGCTTTATGGATTTAGCAGACTGCCATCTTTATATCCTTGTAGTTAAGACTAGTAATGTAATAAAAAAGTAATGAAGTGCTATAAAGAATCCATACTGCTATATCCTTGTGAAACGTGGGCCATAAGCAGACATGATGAGCAACATCTAATGGCAGCGGACATGTTGTTCATGAAGAAAATGCAAAGAATACCATGGACGGACAGAAAAACGAATGAGACGGTTCTAGAAGAGACAAGCGAAAACCGAAAATGGATTAGAAATATTAGACGTAAACAGCCGAGATTAAACATTATGACGAGGAATAAACTAGAAATCTTAGTGACAGCTGGTAAAACGGTTGGGAACAAAGCAAGGGGAAGGCAGAGAGATACATATCTGGATGGCTTTGGCACATGACATAATGAGGACAAGACAACAGGCCTAATCAAGGACTTTGGTGATCGTGTGAAATGGTCAACCGTGACAGCCCACGCTTATTTGCCTGGCACATGATTATTATGATGATGAACAGAATGAGAAAAAGTGACAGCATTAACAAAGACCATAAGTAATTCATAAAGCAGCACCATTACACACGGGCCAATTTTAAAGCAAGTCATTGGGTTCGGATCTCAAGGAGCTGTGATATCATCAGAGGAAAGCCGCGGTAAAGGTGTGAACTATAGAGCAGCTTACGACAAATCAAAATAATATTTATCCCAAATGTGTATATCAATAAAGATGAGACAGAGAGGCTTAGTTACTAAATGTAAGCAATCGTGATATATGGAAGTCAATCATGAACAATCAGCAGATAAGCGTGGATGTGAAGTTGAAATGTCGTTCTACACAAGAAAACAGATGACACCCTGGACACAAAAGAAAAACAAAACAAAACAAAAACAGTACTAATATGCTTTTTAAGACACCATCTCAATAAACGAAATAATTGCTAACGTTGAAAATTCTACATTGTTTGACAACTTAATTAGAATGAATCAACTGGAATACGCCATGAGAACCGGAATATGCGATGACAACAGAGATACCCCATGGCAAGAGGAATACGCCATAGCGACAAGGATACGCCATGGTGACAGGAATACGCCATGACAACAGATCAGGAGTACAACATGGCAACAGGAATACGCCATGGCGACAGGAATACGCCATGGCAACAGGAATACACCATGGCAACAGGAATACACCATGGCAACAGGAATACGCCATGGCAACAGGAATACACCATGGCAACAGGAATACGCCATGGCAACAGGAATACACCATGGCAACAGGAATACGCCATGGCAACAGGAATACGCCATGGCAACAGGAATACGCCATGGCAACAGGAATACGCCATGGCAACAGATCAGGAATACACCATGGCAACAGGAATACACCATGGCAACAGGAATACGCCATGGCAACAGATCAGGAGTACAACATGGCAACAGGAATACGCCATGGCAACAGGATTACGCCATGGCAACAGGAATACGCCATGGCAACAGATCAGGAGTACAACATGGCAACAGGAATACACCATGGCAACAGGAATACGCCATGGCGACAGGAATACACCATGGCAACAGGAATACGCCATGGCAACAGATCAGGAGTACAACATGGCAACAGGAATACACCATGGCAACAGGAATACACCATGGCAACAGGAATACGCCATGGCAACAGGAATACGCCATGGCAACAGATCAGGAGTACAACATGGCAACAGGAATACACCATGGCAACAGATCAGTAGTACAAAATGGCAACAGGAATACACCATGGCAACAGGAATACACCATGGCAACAGGAATACGCCATGGCAACAGGAATACGCCATGGCAACAGATCCGGAGTACAACATGGCAACAGGAATACGCCATGGCAACAGGATTACGCCATGGCAACAGGAATACGCCATGGCAACAGATCAGGAGTACAACATGGCAACAGGAATACACCATGGCAACAGGAATACACCATGGCGACAGGAATACACCATGGCAACAGGAATACGCAATGGCAACAGATCAGGAGTACAACATGGCAACAGGAATACACCATGGCAACAGGAATACACCATGGCAACAGGAATACGCCATGGCAACAGGAATACGCCATGGCAACAGATCAGGAGTACAACATGGCGACAGGAATACACCATGGCAACAGGAATACCCCATGGCAACAGGAATACACCATGGCATCAGGAATACACCATGGCAACAGGAATACGCGATGACAACAGGAATACGCCATGGCAACAGGAATACGCGATGACAACAGGAATAGGTCATGGCAACAGATCAGGAGTACAACATGACAACAGGAATACACCGTGGCAACAGGAATACGCGATGGCAACAGATCAGGAGTACAACATGGCAAAGGGAATACGCCATGGCAACAGGAATACGCCATGACAACAGGAATACGCCATGGCAACAGGAATACCCATGACAACAGGAATACGCCATGGCAACAGATCAGGAGTACAACATGGCAACAGGAATACGCCATGGCAACAGATCAGGAGTACAACATGGCAACAGGAATATGCCATGGCAAGAGGAACATGCCGTGGCAAAAGGAATACGTCATGGCAACAGGAATATACCATGGCGAAAAGGAATACTCCATGACAACAGAAATACGCCATGACATCAGATCAAGATTATAACACAACCGGAATGCACAATGACAACAGAAGTAAAACAAGACAACGTCATGCAACTTTGGAGGGCACAAAAAACAAGAATACACCTAGAGAGAAGATGTCAGGCCGCTAAACATTCTTGGACGCAGGCACATATGTAATGGTCATGATTCGAGATTCGTTTTCCTCTTGTAATTTGAATTGTCCTTTTAAACAGTAAACAAGAAAAGACTCCTTAAACACGCTTTGTGGCCTACTGAGTGTATTGTACTTAGAGTACTGGGTATATTGTACTAGTACAATATTAGTTGCAATCGGCACTTGGTCGGTGATGTGATCAGTATCACGGTGGTAGCCTTTACTTTCAGAAATTTAAATTGTACCCTCGTTTGACTGGTCGACTTGAAGGACATTGTTAGTGCTTTTGAACAGGGCATATTAGCTGCAAATATATTTCTAGCATTCCAGACTCTTAATATTTTCTTTGTTGCTTTTGAACTTATTGTTTTGCTGTCAAAAGAATCTCGGGCGCTTGTTCAAAATCGTTCTGCTTGGTACTAATGTGTATATACCCATATACAGTTCTCCTGGCCTAATTTTATTGTTTCGTATTGCAAATAGGGTCCTGGGCTCATAGATTTGACCAAACGCCACTAGTAACCATGTTGTTAGACTGGATCTTGAGCACAGGCATGTGAGAACAGGAAATAATTCCCTATGTACGTCCTCGAGGGTCGAGGGTTTATTCAAATATATATATATATATATATATATATATATATATATATATATATATATATATATATATATATATATATATATGTGTGTGTGTGTGTGTGTGTGTGCGCGTGTGTGTGTGTGAGTGTGTGCGTGTGTGTGTGTGAGTGTGTGTAAGTGAGTGTGTGAGGTGTGTGTGAGGTGTGTAATTTCAGAAAACACATATGTCGTATTGTTCATACAGGCAGGTTGTTAACACACACACACACACACACACACACACACACACACACACACACACACACGTGTATAATAAATATATAACACACCAATTCACTGTTAAAACACATGCACATACGCGTATAGACAAACATGCATAACATAATCGTATATATGTTTGTGTGTGTGTATGTTTGTGTTGGTGCGATGACTGACCACAGACCTGTCTACACCTCTCCGGCCGCAGCTGTGAGAGTTCATCTTCTCCATCTGGCCAGACTTCACACATATTTGCAACTCATCATCCTGGAGACACATTATCCCACTCCCTGGGGCCTTCAATGCCAAATTGATATTAACACGCCGGGCCGCCCATCCCGGGTCTGAGTGGCCGAGTTTGCTCTCCCGCTTCTGTGAGTATAGGTGTAGGTAGCCATGTTTTAGGTCCTGGTTTCGGTTGGTCAATTCACTCAGCCGTGTGTTGTCATCTGTTGTTATAACGTCTACTGTCAGTTATTATGCGCATGACTGTTTATCTGTCTGTCTGTCTAATATGTAGGTCTATCTGCCTGTCTGTGTGCCCATCCATTCATCCCTGCATCGCTCCATAATCCATCTAATCATCCATCCAGTGTGTCCATTTATCTACTTATCCATTCATCCATCCATCTCCCGTCTCTCCTTCGCCCGTCCATCCGTCTGGCTGGTTGTCATCTATCCCCCTTCTCTCTCTCTCTCTCTCTCTCTCTCTCTCTCTCTCTCTCTCTCTCTCTCTCTCTCTCTCTCTCTCTCTCTCTCTCTCTCTCTCTCTATTCTGTCTATTTATCATTAATTGAAAATAGAAAATTAACATCAGTCACTATCCGTACTGACGCACACACCCGCTCGACTGTGTACAACTAAAAGTTTCCCGCCCATCAGCAAATTTACTTCTTCTTACGAATTACGCAATAACCACGAGCTCTTCTGTAAATAACATATCATTTTTATCTGAAAACTAAACAGTTCTGATTATAATATTTCTGCCATCAGAAAGAGGGGGAAGGGGGGAATTAAACACGTTTTATACCTCCCATCGTGATGAGAACAACTTTTGCTAACGAGTTGTCTTTAATCAATAGCCAGGTCTGTGATCAACCGAAGACAACGTTCACATAAATGGATCACTTCCGTGATTGAGAGGGAAACTTCAGGGTATCCCCTCAGAGTAATGTGTCGTTGTACATGTGAAAATGTAACAAACTGGTGAAGTCAGACAAGACTGCTATTTAGGGAGTCAAAAAGAATAGTCAACCAACACAGAAATGATGTTGTTAACCGATTCCCGTTGAGTGTGTTCTGTATGGACTGATCGGTAACTATCTATCATGTGAAGAACTTCGTATGTGTGTATAGACGTTGAGCATTTGGACTGATCGGTAACTACCTATCATGTGACAAACATCAAATGTGTGTATACACGTTACAACATTGAGGGTGGGGTGGATTGGGGGTACGATTTCTGCTTCTAGCTTGGGTTGACCAGTTACGAATCATGATGCTGTATTTTTTTGTTTTGTTTATTATTATTATTTAATTGCATTTGGCCAAAGATTGTCTGCATGACATTCTGCCAGCCGATTCCCCCCCCCCCCCTTTTTTTTGTGGGTGTAGAACATCAATCTTGTAATTGCTCTCTCATATGCTCAAACTCTGATCCCTGATATGTTATAATACTGTTTAACCTCTGCATTGCGACGTTTAATATAGCCACATTATTTCCGTTTATGAACCTGTTTTCTTCAAGGTTCATATTGTAAAATATCAGTATTAATCTAGCTCTCAATCCGTTGTATTCAAAGACATTGTCTGTAACATTTACGCTCAAATGTCTCGATTTTCTTATTTTAGCGAAATGGTCCATGAAACACACCCGCGTCTTGCCACAGGAATGTTCTGTAAATGGTTACTTTAATTAGATTGCTGCTGTTGTCCGTAGCCTCATAATGCTGCTATGGCCAGCCTCTTACTGACTTCTTGTGAACAGTCCCGTTATTGTTAATTTTCAAGCCATCGTATTCAGTTTGCGACTTCCTCAAAATTTCAAAACCAAAGGAGAAATACATCTTCTTGTTTCCTTCAGACGTCAGTGCGAATGAATGCAAAGAAAGCAGCAGTCAACTTAAGCTTGTTGACAACTCCATCGAGTTTGTCCTCAAATTGATTGGGTGAAGGCCAACATTAGTTTTCTCCGTTGGACATTTCGTAAACAATTGTTTTGCTGTCATTTTACCCTTTCCACTGTTATATTCATCAGTTTTTCTTCTTTCGTTCGCTTGAAATTTGTCTATAACTGCAATTTTGTCTCTTGTATGAAATTAACTGTCATTTTTAGTTCATTCAGTGGTCCAATCTGTTGTTTATTAAACATGTGGTATTTACATAATTGCTGTAAACTGAAATGAGAAAAAGAGTGTTAAAGTGCAATATAGAATCTATACTGTTATATGCACGTGAAACATTAACAATATGCAAAATAAGCTGAGAAACGCCTAATCGCACTGGGAATGTAGTTTCTGGGTAAATGCAAAGAATACCATCGACCGACCAAAAAAAGAATAAATAAATAAATGAGCAAATCCTATAAGAAACAACTGAAAACAGTACACTGACTAGAGCAATTATTCGTAGAAAGTCGAAAATTTTAGGGCGCGTTATGAAGAAAAATAAACTGGAAAACTTAGTGACAACTGGCAAGATTTATGGGGGAAAAGAAAAGGGAAAGCAAAGAGATAACTTTCTGGATTGTTTAGCCACATGGGATAATCTAGACAAGGACACAAGTCTGACCCATGACTTGTGATCGCTTAAGATAGCGAACCGTGGCCACCCGGGCATAATGCAGGACAGTTGATGAAAGTGATAACACCATATACCAAACACCCTTTAAGTTCCAAACTCCACTATAAGGTTCTGAATTTCTGAACACCTTGTAGTAATGTGTCTACATGTTGTGGTTTCTTCTTCTCTCTGAAGACATTGTAAAGACGGTGTTTTTGGTGGCGGTACAGTCTTATCCCTTCTGGTCCATTACATTGATGAAATATTTCGCCGTCTGGTTCCATTAGTTGGTCAAATATTGTCGCTTCCGGTCTGACTAGGAGATTGGATATTGAAGCGTTAAGTCTGGTTGGTAATCATGTGTGTACGGACCGAAATGGCGTACTTGAATAAACATATTAGTCGCATTACTATAAGACATTCGCGCTTCTTCTGTGGAATTCAACATCTCCCGTTTTCATCTTGGTCTTCCAGTATTCAAGAATATTAAAGGTGTAATCTCCAGCTAGTATAAAATACGATGTTTATGTTATACACGAAAATGTTTACTAGTTAATATTACGAATTTCTGACAACCGATAATCGATGAATTCCTTTAGTCGGTATAACAGAATGGTCGCTAGTCTATGAACAAAGAGATACTACCACTACAAAAATCAAGATAGTTTCTGACAGTCTGCAAACAAGATATATCTGCTAATGTATAAATGAGATCTGTCTGTTTGTATATTAACGATCCATCTGCTAATATATAAACGAGATCTTTCTGCTAGTATATAAACGATCTTGCTGATAGTATAAACTACATTGCTGCTAGCATACGAACCATTTCTTTCTGACAGTCTGTAAACAAGATCGTTCTGCTAGTATAGAAATGAAATCTCTCTGCTAGTATATGAACTATTTCTTTCTGACATTCTGTAAACAAGATCGTTCTGCTAGTATACACACTTTCTGACAGCTTAAATCAACATCTTCCGCAAACATTTGCCGACAGCCTACTGACATCTATTTAACGCATCGTGTTAATGGCTAATGTTATTATGAAACTATGTTGTACGTTTTTAATATATTCCTCCTTGAATTTATGTTCACAATGTGTATTTTAATTATATTTCAGTTTATTATCTGTATTTTTTCCTATAGATTCTGCTAGTTCTATTCTTTTATTTTCTCACGATTCCAATCAAGTATTATGTTTGTTATTATTCATCTATGTTGGCCGTTTTTCTTGGAGTGTCTTCGTAAACATCATTAAAACTGTATTTGTAGTTCTCTTTTGTGCAGTTGTAAATTGTGTGATTTCTCCTGCATTCTTGCCCACCTTGTTCTGCTTTATGCAATGTTGTTTCTTCTCTTTCTTACCGTGTGTCTGTCCACAGCCTTCTGTCTTAAGTACTGCCAATCATTTCTGATACTCATGTCCCTCCATACCATAATGCCAAACTGTCCAGCATTTTCTTTCTTGGCCACCCCCAGCCTAGGCTCCCTCAAAATTAATTATTTGTTCCAGTGGCGACATAATGAAAAAGTGCGAACTATCTGTTCTGATACGAGTAATGGCTGACTCTCTCTCTCTCTCTCTCTCTCTCTCTCTCTCTCTCTCTCTCTCTCTCTCTCTCTCTCTCCCTCTCCCCCCTCTCTCTCCCTCTCTCTCTCCCCCTCTCTCTCCCTCCCCCTCTCTCCCTCTCCCCCCTCTCTCTGTCTCTCTCTCTGTCTCTCTCTCTGTCTCTCTCTCTGTCTGACTCTCTCTCTCTCTCTGTCTGTCTCTCTCTCTCTCTCTCCCCCTTCTCTCTCCCTCTCTCTCTCCCCCTCTCTCTCCCTCCCCCTCTCTCCCTCTCCCCCCTCTCTCTCTATCTCTCTCTCTCTGTCTCTCTCTCTCTCTCTCTCTCTCTCTCTCTCTCTCTCTCTCTCTCTCTCTCTCTCTTTCTCTCTGATTCTGTGAGTTAATTTCTTTCAAGATATTTTCAATACTCTGTCTATTCACCCACAGTGTTCTCACCAGTCTTCTCTATAACCTATATCCACATAATTCTGTAGGTGTCAATGTCTCGCTTCTGTACATGAGGAATGGCCTTATGTAGCTTTTAAGAACTCATTCCTCAATTCGATTGTTAGTTATTTGCTTACAGACATGACGTCGCAGTCAACCCAGCATTGTTTGGCTCTTTGTGATTTCTTGACATGTTAACGTTCAGTAGTTTGCCATTGCTTTCTGAACGGCCAAAACTCATACCATTTTTTTTGTACATCAACGTCTGCTGCCAAATCGCCCGCAGCTGTGTTTCAAACGCTGTATGCGGGATTACGAACTGCGTATGTAACTCCTTCGCCACAGAGCGGACCACTTCGATTGACAAGAGATAAATCGCCGAGAATATTCTTCATCTCGAGAACTTCAGTTACTTGGGCTACTCAACATTTACCGGCGCTGTGATTTAGGGGAGTGAACGCATTTCATAAATCCCTGACAGACCGAGCCAAGGGTTTGAAATTCGCTCTGGACGATTTAGAAGCAAGCTGCTTTGCGATGGTTTTTATAGTACAAGCCATCGGTCGTTCAGAAAGTAATGGTAAACTACTGAAAGTAAAACGTGCATAGTAAATAACGCGCAGCAAAAGTGACAGAGTTGATTGCGACGTTCTGTAAAGGACATGCAGTCATTGTAATTCCACATTTAACTTCTTTACCACAACTTCCATGTATGTATTTGTTTATCATAAACCTTTCAATGCCCGAAACTTTGGCACAAACATTAAATTTTTTGTTATTGCAAAATTACTGCACACCATATGCGCTGTATGAAAATAAAGAAAGCGGATGTTGCCATTGGCCTATCCAGATTTCTGTATTATGCTGTGACCAAACTTGGAGAGTAAGTCGACGCCTGTCGTGATGTTTGCGATACCCAGGGGTAGAGTCAATCACAGATCAGGAAAATTTACTGTCGCTTCTGCTTAACTGTTACTTTATCCAATGTTGTAGATTAGTTCTCAAACTAATATGCGTTAAAATTGTTAATATTCTAGTTAATAATGAGCAGTAAATTTCGTCTGTTTCTTTGTATTCAAAGGGTTATGTCATTTACTGTCTTGTTGCTCACTACCCATAGCCATGTAAGATGTCCGTTCCTATGTGTCACCGGCTATACAGATACAATAGGTCCGTTCCTGTGTGTCACTGGCTATAGATATACACGCTGTCCATCACCAGTTACTAATTCTATATTAATGTCCATGTCTACTTATTCCCCTGTAAGTTCTAATATCTTGCGCGCGCGCGCGCGCACGCACACACACACACAACACAGACACGCAAACACAACACACACACACACACACACACACACTCGCTAGACTGAGCGCATACAGACACTCTGCTTACTGCAGTTTACATTTCCTTAATGTCTCTGCCTCGTAAACTGTGCTTTTTGTGTACCGTCCATTTTGATGTAATATGAGTTTGTTTGTTTGTTTGTTTGTTGTTGTTGTTGTTGTTTTCTTTTTTTTTTGGGGGGGGGGGGGGGGGGAAGGGGTGTTAAACTCAGTTGTTTTGTGTTACTTTTATATAGTTATTCTTTTAAATTTACACGCAGTTGTATCATCTATATTATCATCAGCATTATCATTACCATCGCATGTTCTATGATTGATACGTATCGTTTTCTGTTAAATGTTTACACAGTAAACTAATGCACTGAGCATATACATCAACTAACTTATTGAGCGTATAAGCTTACACCAACTAGCGTACTGAGTATATACATCAAGTAATTAACTCACTGAACACATAAATATCCACAAACTAACGTACTGAGTATTTAAATACTGGCAACGCTGATCGTATTCTGGTATGAACCTAAGGCCTATCCACGTCAATATGGAAGCACTATACTCGAGTTTCGCTCTCGTTTGAGCTCGTCAGTAGTGCATATCCCTGACCGGATCCGGAAACAAGCCCCGGATCACTGGCGTGTGAAGCGGGCGTGTAACCACGTGGCACACGCTGGACACGCCACATTATCAAAACAGAATATTACAACGTCACCCATCGTAGGCTATGCTCTGTATTATATGAAGTAACTAAAGCACTGAGCATTAACATGCACTAATTACTTCATAGAGCACATACATGTCCAAAAACTTACGCACAGAGCACATACAAATCCACAAAGTAACGCACATAACATATAAACATCACAGACTAATGCGCTGACCTTTAACATCCACTAATTAATTCATAGAGCACATAAACTTCCACAAACTAACGCACAGAGCACATATACATCCACAAACTAACGCACAGAGCACATATACATCCACAAACTAACGCACAGAGCACATAATCATCCACAAACTAACGTACAGAGCACATATACATCCACAAACTAACGCACAGAGCACATAATCATCCACAAACTAACGCACAGAGCACATAAACATCCACAAACTAACGCACAGAGCACATATACATCCACAAACTAACGCACAGAGCACATAATCATCCACAAACTAACACACAGAGCACATATACATCCACAAACTAACGCACAAAACAATTAAACATCACAGCCTAAGGCACATAACACATAAACATCACAGACTAACGCCCAAAGCATGTATTCGTACATATACAATCACGCCGAGTATCTATCTACACACAGTAAACTAACGTTATCTGTATTTCTCCCGCTCTGCAGGCTTGACAGCGTGTTGGGGAGTTTTGCGACATATGCGCGTCTCAAAGGCCGTTACGATGATGACTGGATCGACCGACTGAACCACCTGTACACCACCATCATCCTTATCATCTTCACCATTGTCGTCAGTACTAAACAGTACGTCGGGGAGCCCATACACTGCTGGTGTCCGGCCCAGTTTGAGGAGAGCCACGTGAGTTTTCATTTGTGTCTGTGGCCATGTCACCAGGCGTGTGCACTTGCCATGCCTTTCATTCATTTTATATACACACTTCATGTAGCAGGTTCTTTACAAAGCATCGTTCTCATTGCGACCCGCCTAAGCAAACCTTATGGTTTATAGAAACAAAAACTCTATGAACACTGAGTGAACTAAAACAGACAGTTAATTTCGAAGAAGAGACAACATTGCAGTTATAGACACAATTCAAGCCAACGAAAGAAGAAGAAGAATTGCGACCGGCCAAATAGATTCTAGATCCTTTGCCATGTCCTTTAATGCCAAGAGTTCTGCAGGTTTTTTTTTTTTTTTTTTTAACGCTCGCTAGCTCTGAACTTAAACGTAGTCCATACACATTACTTCTTGTAGTGTTTGACTGAATTTTGCGTGTGGATTAGCTTTACCTATTAACAGTGTCTCTCGCCATCAGACGAACCTACTCCGACTTCAGGGGTACTTGTAATTTATGTCCCCAAGTCAAGGACGATAGGCCAACATTTTAGTCCAACTGTCCGATTTAGGGGTTGAACCCCTTACCGCAGCATCAGCACACCAGATGTTTAAGAACACGTGTTCCTATCCATCCAGCCATGCTGGCCTATATTTATGCATTGTCTTGTGTCCATCTTTTTGCTAATTGACCTTGCCTGTTCTTCACCACTGTTCTTTCCAGACCAATCTGACGCCCACATATAGGAAAGTATTTCTGTTTCCACAACTCGATGCTGTTTATGTGAGCTTCCTTCTTCTTGTAAACTGTCAGTATATTTCTTCTTCCTAATCTACGATAGCCGGCTTCGTGGCTTAGAGGTTATGACTTTTCTCCGTAATCTCGTATACTCTCGTCGGTAACGTGATGACGGTTCAAATCAGCAGTGGTTCGAATCGCATCGGTAACTTACGGGGTATGTTAGCCGGCCGCTCAGAAAGCAATGGCAAACTACTGAGCGTAATCTTGCCAAGAGATCAACATACAGCTGAAAGATGCTGGTGTTGACAGCAAAGTCCTTTAAAGGATATGCTAAATAAAAAAAAAAATAAAAAAAAATCTACGATATTCTACGAAATTTTCTGTAGCATTTACGATCAAATGTCCCGATTGTCTTGTATGATAGGGAAATGGTCCTTTACTGGCATCTGTATGTAGCCAAGTGAAGGAAAGGTACACGTTCTGAAGTATATCACTGTAACTTGTTTGCTGCTGTTGTGTCACGTGTTCTTAATACTGCATTGCCATGGCCATCTATGCCTTTCTTGCTTGGAAGAGTTTATATTGCTGTTGATTATGAAATCAAGAGACTCACAGACGCAACAAAGAGTCATGGCTGAATGTGGCGGTCTTTGCTCAAGATGTTTACGAAGGATTTCAGGTCAGAGAAGAGACATGTGCGGCCGCCATAGACTTAGAGGACGCATATAACAGAGTATCTTTCGAGCACTTGATGCAAACCCTCCTCAGACTGAAAGTGCACCCTCACCTTGTACGATGGATAGCTGCAGTTCTACTCCAAAGGAAGGTGGTGCTAAGATGCGGGAGTTGGTCTTCTGAGCCGATAACGATATGTCCAGGATTGCCACAGGGTTCACCACTGTCACCAGTACTATTCAACGTGTATACGGTGCCGATCACTGAACAACAGTTGGATGGGAGGGGTAGGACTCTATCATTCGTTGACGACATCCTCGTGTATCGACAGGGTCGAGATAGACAGGCGGTTGCCAACTATATGCAGGGCGAACTAGATCGAATTTCCTCATGGTGTGCTGATGCCGATGCCCTTGTCAACCCTGCAAAGGCAACGGTTACATGGTTCTCACTAAACAACCATATTGTGAAAACAGACCTGCCGGCAGTTAGAATGGATGGGAGCATTCTGAGTAGAACCCAGTCAATGACATATCTTGGCGTGAGGCTTGATCGTAGCCTGTCCTTCAAAGATCATGTCGACTATGTCATAACGAAGGCTCGAAAAGGTTTGGCAGCAATGAGAGTCATGGCGACTGCCAATATCGAGCAAAGACTGCTATTACTTCTGTTCCAAGGACTTGTGCTTTCACGCATCGAGTATGCCCTGGCCATCCTCACTGTCAGCCCTACACAGATTGGAAGACTTGAAAAGGTACAAAACGAAGCCATGCGCATCATTTTGGGCTGCACGAGAGACACCAGCTGTGTAGCAATGAGATACCTCCTTGACTTCCCGACAATGGAACACAGGATCAAGATCTGGAGAGCTCGTGCATACTTAAAAATAAGTGCAGATGAGCAGCACCCTCTGCATGACGCTGTATTCAGAGAAAAGGGTGACAGGCTAAAGAGGGGCAAATCATGGATGGGTCGGGCGGAAGATGTCGTCGGACAGGTCTGCAGTCTTACCAGTATCAACCCCGGCAAGGAATGGGTGCCGGTGCCTCCAGCTTTTAAGTGTACCTTCTCCTGCATTATCACACTCGACAGACGGTGCAGAGAGCAGAACCCTGCCGCTGTCAATGCAGAGGTTAACGCGCTCATCTATGATCACTCAGATAGCCCCGAAGTGCTCATCTATACAGATGGATCTGTTGTAAAGCAGCAGAGAAGTGCGTGGGCATTTACAGCCCGTTCAGCGGGCCGAACCGTTCAAGAATCCAGTGGTGCCCACTCTATGACCACGAGCAGCATGACGATGGAGGTGATGGCAGTTACACAGGCTTTCATATGGCTGGAATCACAGCATTATACCAACGTGTGTGTACTAAGTGATTCAATGAGCATGATTCAGAAGGTCGAAGCTGGATCTGTACGTAGACAGTGGACTGAGTCGCTGCGGAAGTCTGTTGTCCGCAAAGTCACCTTCATCTTCGTCCCGGGACATGCGGGAGTCGAGGGAAATGAACGAGCTGATAAATTGGCTGGCTCTGCACCCCCTGTAGATGGCCAGCCCATGGATCGTATATGAATCAGACATTCACAGAAATGTGGCGCTTTCGATGTCTTCATTGCTAGATGTGATTTTATCGCGGGGATGTAGTTTTGTCTGTGAACATAATTTGTGTGTATTTTTTTTTTTTCGAAGTTCAAGAAAAAGATTTTTACTTTCACTGTCCATTGACCAAAAAGATTCACTATATACATTCAGTTAGATAATTCTGTTTATCTCTTAGTATAAAATGAAACAACTAAGACCATGGAGAGAACCAACAAGTCCAAACACTTGCATACCATACAATGACCTTCTTGACCAGGTAAACAGAAACCACAGACCGCATACATATTATATCTCTTCTTATGTGCCAACGGCTTTGGGCGGAGAATCGCAATTGGAAGGGTACAAGTCTTATCCTGGTGCGAGAAAATGCAATTTAAAGACTAAATGTCATGGCAGGGAAGACTAGGTCATAAGACTATGTTATCAACTAGCCTAGGATCGAAGCTCCGGCTGTTAGAACATTGCTTTGCTGATCCGGCAGCTTTTATAGCTTGTCTTCGTCCAGATGCATTTGTGTTACCTTTCCTCTGGAGTAAACTAGACAGGCCGAGAGAGGGATCGTGCTGTATGGGCAACACATGGTCTCCACAACTCATCCCAGGCTTTGTGCTTTGGAGAGGCTATTACGCCTATAATTTTAATCACAATAACTATCGTCTGTCAAGACAAGGTGCCAGTACAGTACAGTATTTACATGATACAATAACTATCGTCTGTCAAGACAAGGTGCCAGTACAGTACAGTATTTACATGATACAATAACTATCGTCTGTCAAGACAAGGTGCCAGTACAGTACAGTATTTACATGATACAATAACTATCGTCTGTCAAGAGAAGGTGCCAGTACACTACAGTATTTACATGATACAATAACTATCGTCTGTCAAGACAAGGTGCCAGTACAGTATTTACATGATACAATAACTATCGTCTGTCAAGACAAGGTGCCAGTACAGTACAGTATTTACATGATCAGTATCTCTGGATGTGCCCCTATGATTCTGGTTAAATTTGGGCACATTTGCCCAATGCACCTAAGGTGTATAAAAGGCTCATTTACTTTACTCACTTTCACTTACTTAGACATAAATCAAAATCGTGACTGACAAACGGACAACACATGGGAAGATAGCATTAAGAGAAAGGGCACGAACATCTTTCAGGCTGTACCACATTTAGTACAAAGATACGCAGCAGAGATTCACTGAAGCTAACACACTTTTATGTTAGTTAGTTAGTTAGTTAGTTAGTTAGTTAGTTAGTTAGTTAGTCAGTTAGTCGCGGGTTTAACTTCATGGCAAAGAGTCACCCCATAATGCTCCATTCCACTGCCAGTGAATATCACACAAAATGCTCCTCACTGCCCCATGTGAAAAGTGGAACAGACAGGAGTTTCGGCAAACCAACAGCCCGCACATGTATACTATGCATAATGCCGCTGCCAGAATGCCAACACAAAAGTCCACCACGAAAACTACTATTCATCGTCGATGGAAGCAACAATCACTAGAAAACCAGGAGCCACACATTACTGCATAAGGCAAACCCAATTAGTTCAGCAACCTGCCGGCCGCCATTTTTCTGAACATTCAATTCATGATATTGTAATATCCTGCTGTGGTCAGCATCTTTCTTATTCGTTGTAATCCTTAGTATAACAAGCCGCACTTAGGGTAGCTCAAAAATAAGTACAAACATGTCCCTGAGCAGGAAGGCTCGAAAGCACAGAAAAATAGTTAGCCAGTCTTTTCCTCTGTTGGTAAACAAGGAATGTAAGCATCGAACCTTCGTCCAACAGCACTCATGGCACTATCAGCATAACTCCTTGTAACTACACTAAGGCGTCCACCTGAAGTAGCTCGAAGTAACTCTTTCACTTACCAAACGCCACTGAAGTAGCTCAAAGTATTCCACACTTACCAAACGCCACTGAAGTAGCTCAATGTGTTCCACACTTATCAAACGCCACTTAGAATGGCTCCAGTATTTGAGACAATACAAGTCTAGGTTTAGTCAAATGTATGGCTGGTATTGATAATAAGTCAATAAATAGGTATGAATGATCATCCTGAGAGCTGCAGAGATCGTGCACTATGTTAATGTTCCCGCTGTGTGATCGATGGGGGGAAAGTTAAGCACTTATGAAGACAGCTGTGTGCAAGGAAAGTGATTCTTTACCCAAAAAACATCTATGGATTTATCGAACCTGGTTACATGTGATTTCCTGTGGCTTGGTTTGGTGCCCTTCAGCTATTGTTTGTACAGCCGTTATTAGGCAGGCTATAAGTTGTCTCCTGCCAGGTAACTGTTTACAAGAAAACAGAAGTTACTCACCTTAGAGTATATAGCATGCACATCCCTCTGCCGGGACATGTGGCGAAGGGATTTAGGACGCAATTCGTAATCCCGCATACCCTGTTCGATACACAGCTGAGGGCAATTTGGCAGCAGACCACGTTGCTTTAGCTTTTATGAAATGGTATGAGCGACAGTCGTTCAGACCGCAATGGCAAACTGCTGAACATAAACTTACCTAGAAATCACAAAGAGAAAAAAATGCCAGGGTTGACTGCGACGTCATGTAAAGAAAATGCTACTAACTTAGCATCACTTCTGCAGGAGTGGAAGGTAAGAGAAAACCACCATATTAATGTTGCAAACATCACAAGTGGAAAAGCTGCATTTACAGTGGAGTAAGACATGTTCCATAAGATCATTTCTATGAGGTCATATCAATATTCTGACTGTCATGATATACCAATTTTTACCACGTCCAAGTCATGATTTATTTTAGTGATTGTTTTTGTATTTGCTTCATCTACAGGTTGATTACACTAATAACGTTTGCTGGGTCTCCAACACACACTATGTCCCATTTGACGCCCATGTACCCAGGGCACCGGAACGACCCCTGAACGCCGAAGTGGAGTACTACCAATGGGTGCCTATGATTCTTTTGTTTCAGGCCCTTCTATTCAAGGTAACTTTTGTGCTTTTATAGTTTTTATATCTTCATGCAATAAGTGGTAGGGATAACCCGCTCCCTTGGTGAAGCATCACTTCAAGAAGCGCAATTGTACATCAATGTTGACAGCAGTGTAGACAAGAAGAGCAATTGTACATCAATGTTGACAGCAGTGTAGACAAGAAGCGCAATTGTACATCAATGTTGACAGCAGTGTAGACAAGAAGCGCAATTGTACATCAATGTTGACAGCAGTGTAGACAAGAAGCGCAATTGTACATCAATGTTGACAGCAGTGTAGACAAGAAGCGCAATTGTACATCAATGTTGACAGCAGTGTAGACAAGAAGCGCAATTGTACATCAATGTTGACAGCAGTGTAGACAAGAAGCGCAATTGTACATCAATGTTGACAGCAGTGTAGACAAACAAAGGGGAACAGATAGAGTTATGGGAATACAAACGACAAGAAGAATTGTTCACTTAGTCACTTCTGGAAGTCAACAAAATTAAATCTAGAATCAAACTTAAAATATTTAAATATAGGGTTAAATCAGCACTGTTGTATGAATCAGAAACATGAAGTAGGTCTAAAACAATTGTTCATAAACTACAACCATTCATTAACTTGTGCCTGCGCAGAAGAGAATGACATGAATGACTCAAACTAAGCTTACAGAGATAACTAGACAAATTCCGATGAAATAAAGAAGTGAGGAAAGGATTCTGACGCTGGATGTGGTATACACTAGGGAAAACCTGCTCACAATTTTGCCAGAAGGAACCACGGGGCAAATGAAATAGAGCGAGCCGTAAAAAAACACGCCGAGAAGAGTATTAGAGACACAGAGAAATAATATAAGTACGCTACTTGTGGAAACCTTAAAAGTATGATAGAACTTACAATAATCATGCCTTTTGTCTTGTAACCTGTCAAAATTGTTTATAAGGATATTCAAAAAGTGTAAAGAACAAATGTATCATGTGTCGATGTAGTCATCACTGTGTTCAATGCATGCCCACCAATCCCGATAAAATTCTTGGATTCCTGTACACAACATTTTTTTTGGTCGCGTGTGTAATGGCTCTGGGGGTCACTACGTGGTGTGCCTGGCCCCGTGAATAGTTTGTTACAGAAGTCACGCCGTTTGAAACTTCCTATTCCACTAATGCACTTCCTTCTACAGCGGACCTTCCTTCGTCGATGAATTTCTATAGGCTTCACCCCTTCACTTATCAAAAGACGGATAACAGAACCCTGCTCCTAATTGGTGCATGTCAAAAGTGGGGAGGTCATCTTTAAACTGTCCAGTGATGACACTTAATTAGCACTCTTGACATCCTAGCTACAATATTGAAATGTTACAAAACATGGCATGGTTATTATAAATTCAATCACACTTTTAAGGTTTTCATTTGAAGCCACCGCGTATTATGAATTTATCATTGCTGATTCTACCTGTCTTATTTTCCATTCTGTCGCCCAGCACATTTTATCTAGTCTTTATTTGAAGATCTGTGGGTTTATTTATATGTATTCATTAACCCCTTTCTTATTCCCTTCAGTCAACATTTGCCATAATTTCAGATTTCATTATTGTTTACTGTCCTTTCTTCTGAGTACATAACAAATGTGAGGCTTCCTGATTAAAATGTCATTCTTGTCTCTTATTGTTTATTTTATCGGATCACCAGCATATCTATAATTGTATACTTCCGCTTCAATATGATGTAAAACTGAGAAAGCAAGCAGTCGCGAGCTCAACAAGTGAGAAATACTGAAATACAGCCGTGAAACTCTGAACTACTTTGTGAGGGGTTAGACAAGAGGTTAATTTACCCAAGGATCTAGACATATAACATTCTACAGTGATTGTTTAAACATTTTTAGATTTAATGTCTGAAAGTTTGATAAATATGTGTTTGAATGCGTCTTACATAGAAGATGACCATTTACATCTGGAATGAATGCACAAAAGATTACGAATAATTATATGATAAATTTGTCAGGACATTGTGAATTCCCTTATTAGTTTAAGCCACGCAGTCCAGTAACACTACATAACTGTACTATCCTCTCGTTTTCAGGTTCCTTGCATTCTATGGCGCATCTTGACAGCTTCAGCCGGCGTCAACCTGGACAAGATCGTCACCCTTGCCGCAGAAACGGCTTACGTGGCTCCGGACGACCGAGATCGGACAATAAAGCACATCGTTCGCTACATGGACAGATGGATAGAAAATGCCCGAGAATACCGCTCTGGCTGCTTCATCAGATTACGTCAACAGGTATCCAAATACTGCTGTATCGTATGGGGCAAACGGTATGGCAACTACCTCGTGACTCTCTATATGTTTATCAAGCTATTGTACCTGTCAAACGCTATAGGACAACTCTTTATACTAAACGAATTCCTTGGCACAAAATTTAACGTTTACGGATTTGAGATCATGGACCATTTAGCTCGCCGAGAAAGCTGGGCAGATAGTCCTAGGTTCCCAAGAATCACCCACTGCTTCTTTAAAATCCGTCAGATGACCAACGTCCACGATTACACTGTCCAATGCGTTTTGCCCATCAATCTATTTAACGAAAAGATTTTCATCTTCATCTGGTTCTGGCTGGTCTTTGTCGCCACCCTGAGCGCTTTCAACTTTCTCATCTGGATTTACACAATGATCTTTAGGCAGCATCGCCTTCGCTACCTCAAGAAGTTCCTTCGAATCAATGACTGCTACAAGTCTGAGTTGGATAAGAAGATGGCTGTTAAATTCTGTGAGCAGTACTTGCGTCAAGACGGAATCTTTGTGCTTCGACTAGTTGGTAAAAACGCTAATGATGTCCTGGTTTCTGAGCTTATTCTCCAGTTGTGGAATCACTACAGGAACAAACCACTGTTCAGGCATGCTAACCAAATTAGCGATGACAACAGTAATGTCTGACTAGGCGTTCGGAGGTGGAAGACTGTGCAAGCACTCATGGGCTGGCTGGGAATTAAATCAGTCAATCTACCAACTCCAGAAGAAAACCACAACAACCACAATGGAAACCACAATCATAACGGGAACCATCAGCATCGTAATCATCGTCATCCTCACCCCCATCATCGACGCCAACACCACAGTCACCAGGACGCAGGCAATAACTGTTGCAACGAGGGTGTTGAGCTAGTCGGGTTCCAGGTACTCCCTCGACAGAACGGATTCGTAGACACTAACCGCCTGCGCAATGGCGAGTCGAGGTCAGAGGTCAGTACAGACACATCCAAGGTGTCTGATGTGTAACCAGTCTCGAGACTGAAGCTGACTTTCTGTCTTTAGACTGCCTGTACATGTAGACAATGCACCTGCAATCATTGACACAGCTATAATAATCTAGCATCCAAAAAGCGCCCTATATAAGACTTTAATGAGAAGCAAGCAATCAATACAAGTTCTAGTTAAAGAATCGTAGAATTAACAATCAAATGTAGCACTGACAGCAAGGAGGAACAGAGGATGGTGAAACACACATACGTACCACAGCAGGAAGTAGTGTATATTCTCTGTGCCATACACCAACGAAGACTTAACATCTGTTTGTATGACCAGAGCACTGTTTAGTAAGTAACACGAGAAGCAGAAATCCCAAGCACTTGTTATTAGACAGATTAAATGAAGCAAGTTATTTCAACACAAACGGATATTATCGTGTGCTTCGGGGTAAGACACAATGTATCCTTACATGCTAGCTAGTGGTTAAACGTCCACTCAGTGGTGCCAAGAACAGTTTTCCCCTCAACTGTCCAGTAACTGACACATAATGGCGTCATCACCACCAAGAAATGACAACCAGTTTCGGTGCATCAGTAACAAGCAAAGAAGATGCTGCTGTAGTTTCCTTCGTACAGAGTTGATGTTAAAGTTCAAGAGAAGGAATCGGCTGATGGCCACTCAAGCAACTCAGCTTGCCAAAGAAGATTCTTACTTTGTTTTCTCCAATACAGCAGATGTATTTATATTTCTGTGGTCAGTTGTGAACTTAGCTCTCTGCACCATGTAATTACTATTTCTACGTAAGAACATCAATAAGCAATGAGGAAGTGAAATCGAGACTTTGTCTGAAAACAGACGTGCTGTTGATTAAAGAACAACAGATTAAATGTTTGGCCACCTCACAAGAATGCCATGGCATCATCTGCCACAAAGAGCCGCATCGAACAAATACAAAACAGAAAAAGAGGAGGGCCAGGTAAAAGATGGCGTGATGATATCAAGAACAAGCTTAGAGAAATGAATACCAACTTACACGGTGCATTAGAAAGAGTGCATGAAAGATCTCCCCGAAAACTTCACTGAAGTAAGTGGAGAAAGAGAAGAAGTGGAAGCTGAAGAAATATTTAACGATTCTGACATGTCATTAGTCACTTCTGGTGCATGTATCTTATCACATAACTAAAACGTGTTGCTTATCTAATAAGAATTATTGCCCCATTTGTATTGCTAATTACTAAAATTGTAGCCTCTGGTTAAGATTTAAATCTGCATCAGCAACAATTTAGAATTGCCACAATGGGAAGACATTGACTCAGTATAAGTTAAATGCAAAAATAGATTCACAGAAAACTAAAGTGTCAGAACAGAATTGTTGAGAAAAATCAAAGAAAGTTAACTTATTGAAATAGTAAAGGATGAATGAAATTAGTGTAATAAATTAAAATTAATAAGTTTTGTTTAAGATAAAAATAATGTCTTCTTCTTCCTCATTTGAGTGGAGTGTGTTACACCCAGTTATTGCATCTGTGTAGCTGAGAGGTTGATGTGTCGGACTCCAGGACGCATTTGTGTCAGGTTTACTCCCTCAAGACATGTTCCATCCAAAGTAATTGGCTATATCTACACGTTGGTGGATGTTTCCTATACATTGTTGCCAGCGAAGTGACCTTATTTTCAACAGTAAAGTTTCCATTTCTACAAATCCTAAACAAATGGTTGTTACTATTGCCAACAATTCAAAATTGAAAGTTAGTGAATGTACTCACTGACAATTAACCCTTTGAAAATAAAGTTTGTTTGTATGTTTGTTTGTTTGCTTGTTTGTTTGTTTCTTTCTTTCTTTGCCATTTTAAACATGCAAAATGTACGAAGGAACCTCCTGTTTTTGCCCTAATTGAGAAAGTTTGGTATCCGAAATCACTGCATAGAGTTGAGCACATATGCTATTTGAAATGATTGGTTCAGTTGCAACATTGCCTAGCGTTATAATGTCAGAATGGAAGCATGTAGCTTCTGAGCCACATCTGATGCCTTAGACGAACAATCTTGCACATGACATCACGTGATTAGCTTCAATTGTTGGCAATAGTAACAACCATATGTTTAGGAATTGTAGAAAGGGAAACTTTACTGTTGAAAATATTTAGTGATCTCAGCTAAATAAATAGTCAATGGTCAAGAAAACTTTAGCAATACATTTCCAGTTAAAATGATGGGCTTTATGCTTAAATATAACATCCGCAAGCGTTTCTGGCGCAGATTAGTTTGCATTGATTTCGTTGGCATCAGTGTGGCCATTCAGAATGCTATGGCAATCTACTGAATGTAAAATGTCCTAGTAAACCACAAACTGTCAATAAATGCAGTGGTTGACTGCATATTCTTTAAAGGACGTGTAACTAACATAAAATATGTTGGATGAATCATTAGAATGATCTGTTGTTCTCTTTATGTTAAAAAGATAACTTCTGATTAATTTTTCCTTAATTTCTGAGTTAAGACTTAGCAACATATTTTTTAGTATATTAGACCATACACTGAAATCCAAATTATTAGATAGTTGGAAACAAAAATAATACGACTTCTCCATTTCACAAACTGGTGCCTGTGCAAAATATAATAATAAAATGGTATGACAGAATCACCAATGTGGAGCTGATGGGGATAACTAGGCAAATACCAGTGAATAAAGAGCTGAATAAAGAAGACTGGCACTGGATAGTACATACATTGAGGACCGGAGGGCTTGGGCTGAGTTGGTTGAGGATCGAGGCCCCAATGGTGAATAACGGGTGAAAGAGAAAGGGGGAATATCAGGAACATTGGTTGGTATCTGGCTGACAGTGAAGCTAATGGAACAGGTGGTGTTATTGTACCTGTGTCATCTGCAGTCATGCCTGGACATTCTCTTTCATCAACATCTTTGTTACATCAGACAGTGTTGTGAAAGAAATATCAGGTGCATGTTACATGTGAAATAACTTGTTTTAATTTTTTTATTTGTTTTGTTATGAAATAATTTTGTTGTTCTTAATGGAAGGTTAGGATCTATTGTAACTTTGTTTTATTTTTTTTTCTTCAAAATAACGAGATTAGAAGGCAGCATGAGTCTCTCTGCAGATCACACAGTTGTGATAATGATAGCAGAGAGTGATCATCATAATCTAAACATGAGACAATTATTAAAACAAGTTATAGAAGGAGCAGTATCAGATTTGAAAGTTAGTGAACGAACTCACTGACAATGACAAAACGCATAATTGCCGAAACACTTGTGGCATTTACCATGTCACAAATTGATTGTGTAGCCTTTTCCATTGATATGCCAGGAGAAAAGCTGAATGAAGGCCGGTTATTTGTTTGTTAAGATGACATTAGTAACTAGTATTTGTGTGTTTACTGAGCTGATGTTTGATGTGTTCAAACAAAATAGTAAAGAACTATGTACAAACTATACTTCAAAAGTGAGCACATGTGTATAAAGTACAATATTCAATCAGATGTGTACAGAATAAAACTTGAAGATGAATGTAATATAATTTTCAATATCAAAATTGTACTTAGTTCACACCGTAGTCAGAGCATTCTAACAATTTCACTGCAATATCTGCTGTCATGTTCATCATTCTCATTGTAATCCAACTCATTTGAAACTGACAAGACTTATACGATTTATGTTAAATTATTGTTTGATATGTTCACACTACTGTTATCTGTTAGCAAGGGACGTTATTCTAGTCAGGTGACATGCATAATTGTATCAATAGTAACTTATTTCCCACACCTGGGGCCCAATAAATGTGATTATATTTATGTTAATTACATTATATTAGTTTATTATGTTCCATTTGATCTGATTAAATCACTTATCCCTCTCATATTTAGTTATTTTCCCAGATGGTGAGTCATATTTTGCCCTCGGAGACACTGTGTATGAAAACTTAACCAATGTTTATAAACATTCGTGTTTGTGTGACATTATAAGACAATGTTTGAAAATCTGTGCATTTCATGTAAAACTTTTTGAAATGTACAGTATCCTTGATTTAAGAATTCTTATTCTTGAAATAAATACTTGTTTGTTTGTTTGTTTATAAAACTGACTATTTGTTGAGTCTCTCGACATTACACATGTACAGTTTGTTCAGTTAAAATTGAGAATGAAAGAAAATATTATGTAGGTTTAAAACCTTGTTAACAACACCATCATCGTCATGGCTTCATTGAGTTTAACATTTCTTATTCAGCATCAATTATATTTTCAGTACTCCCTTTTTGTTTAGTTGGGTGGAGTGGGTTAGATATAGAAGGTGTAAAATAAGTAGTAGCCAGGCGCTTTACTAACTGCGTCATAATGTTAACAGTAAATACGTTAATCTACACAATCTGGTGGGAACTGTGGTGGCACAGTAAATACGTTAATCTACACAATATTGTGGAAATTGTGGTAGAACAGTAAATACGTTAAGCTAGACAATATGGTGGGAACTGTGGTGGCACAGTAAATACGTTAAACTACACAATATGGTGGGAACTGTGGTGGCACAGTAAAATACGTTAAACTACACAGTATGGTGGGAACTGTGATAACAAAGTGACTATATACTGGTCTGGTGTTCACGGATTCGAATTTGCATTTGGGCAGACATTTAAAACTGCCCTAGGCTCTTATGTCGACCCAGCTAAAGAATGTATATCAGGAAATGTCTTGCCAAGTGACAACGTCTGATTTGATACTGACCACACCACCCCAGAGTGCCAATTGGTCTATACAAATACCTCACATGCTTGATGCCTCACAAGTCTGATGCCCCACAAGGTACATGAAAGGGGTGTTTACTGTTTACTTTACTAATAGATGCTTCAGCTGCTTATACATCTCCATAAAGTTGAAATGTAAGAAAGAAAGAACTGTTGTTATAATATTATAATTTATAATTTTAAAACTAAATATTTACTGTAATTTTGTAAGATACCGGTTTATGTGGCAAAGGAGTTACGGACGCGGTTTGTGATCCCGCATACCCGCGTTCGAAACACAGTTGCACGTGATTTGGCAGCCGACCATGTTGCGCTGGTTTTTTACGAAATGGTATGGGTGCCGGTCGTTCAGAAAGCAATGGCAAACTACTGAACGTAAAATTGTCCAAGACATCAACAGCAGCAAAAAAAAATGCTGGTGTTGACTACAAACGTCCTGTAAAGGATATGCAACTAACTTTTTTTGTGAGATAGGACGTGCCCGTGCTACATAAAAAAGCCTTGCACGGCTACACCACTTGAGGTAGGTTGTCCATTTCTAGCTGGCAAAGGGATTTGTTAGTCCAATTGAGGTTGCATTTTACAAAATAATGAACTTGAGGGCATATAATCCTCTCTGATGCTGGGGTTCATGAGGTTGAACTATGAGAGGTTTCTGTAACAAAGATTGCACAAGAGGTTGGACTATGAGAGGTTAAAGTATCAAAGAGTGTACATGAGGTTGGACTATGAAAGGGTTTCTGTAACAAAGATTGCACGTGAGGTTGAATTATGAGAGGTTTCTGTAACAAAATGTGTACACGGTGTTCGACTATGAAAGGGTTCTGTGACAAAGAGTGTAGTGATATTGGACTATGAGAGGTTTCTGTAACAAAGAGTGTACATGATGTATGACTATGAAAGAGTTCTGTGACAAAGAGTGTTGTGATGTTGGACTATGAGAGGTTTCTGTAACAAAGAGTGTAAAAATAGCTCCTTTTTGTTTATTCTTTACCCATACTTTAAAAGTCTATTGTATCAATGCACTGTTTTCTGACAGTCTTGCAGATGATTGAAATCACACAGAGAATGCATATATACTACCAGAATCCATCTCTTCTATGTCAGTGTGAGTGAACCATTTTTCGTTACCACTGGTTTTATCTGTTTGAGTTATACAAGGATGAACATGTGTATATTATCTCAGGACTCCATTGAGGTGTCCTCCCTATCAGAGTAAGTCGCGGTAAGTGACAGACATGTTTTGTATGTGTAACATGTATATATGTGGAAGAATTCAGAGAGAGAGGGAGAGAGAGAGAGAGAGAGAGAGAGAGAGAGAGAGAGAGAGAGAGAGAGAGAGAGAGAGAGAGAGAGAGAGAGAGAGAGAGAGAGAGGGTGATTGTGAAGGAAGAAAATGTACTTAAATGATTAATGCATCTTTGAATGTGTATTCACACATTGGAATTGTCACTATTTTCATACACGTGAAATTGGAGTCTGTTGAATATTGTAATCAATCAAGCCGGTTGAAAACTATTTTACAGTCATCTTATTATTGTACTTTGTTGCTGTAATTCAAATGATTTTATATTATACAAAGAACTATAAAATATATCATATTCACTTACTTCATTTATTCATTTTTCAGTGCTCGTTAGCATCGTACAATTTTATTACAATTGTGCCATTTATAATAAACAAATATAATATAGATGGTAAAAATGTACAATTCAATTGTTGTTCATAAAGAGAAAAAAATGTCTGTCATGTTCATGTCTCTGATTAGTTCTTCTTTGGAAGTGTCAAAAATAAAAACGTTGACCTGCCAGTCAACTGTTGAACATTCTCACAAATCTCACCCACGTTGATCACACTGGGACATCAAAGCTGAGAGGTCTCAGGCAAACAGTGTAGGTTTTGATTTGCCTACTGAGAGAGACAGGAGCCACCTGGTTATATTCTTCCCAAATTTGGGATAAAGCTGGCAATCTGGCAGTGTATTCCATATTACTAGTTGCAGAATAAACAAAACACAAATAATAGGAATGATGTGAATTCGGCAATTGACCTGAACAAATGGTCAAAACCATGAGTCTGAGGCATACCATGGCTAGTTCCAAAATTCTTCACATCCTGATGCTGTGAGGCAAACAAGAACAGTCCAAAAAGAAAAGAACTGTTCTGTTACACGATTTTAAGCTGAAGTAGCTTGTGTGTAGCATCAAGAAATGTCTGGTGAAAATATTAACAGTATTGAGATATTTAATCACAGAAATCAAAAACAATATATTGCCTGATTAATTGCCTGGCATATTTCACTGCATCTCTTCAAGTGCATACTGCAGAGTTATATATCATATTAAATGAATAAATGAATAATACTTAAGTTCAAACAATTAAAACACAGTCACAGGTATTGTTAAACCTTCAATGCGATTTTATATTTCAGCTTCAGTGATACATCCAGTCGCACCCAAGCCAGGCAATAAATCGTGCAATATATTGTTTGTGGTTTCTGTGTTCAAATTAATTAAGGGAATAGATTGTCTTGATATTTAGATAAATACTTAAAAGTTTCTTCGTAGGGGATTTAGAGAGTTCAGTGTAGAGAAATGGATAATGCAGGCCACCAATCATGAATAGATGCCACTAAAGATAACCAAGCCAAAGACCCCGCCGTACTTGTGGTTATGACGTTATTTATGTTAACATAATGATTGAGTTATTAGTCTTAAGTCTTTCTGTACGAGGCAATTACTTTCAGATTCCGAATGAGTTACAGTCGCGATTATTAGATGTGAAAGCGTTAAAGTAACACTGAAAATAAAAACTAGGACAGAGTGAGTGCAATATCTAGGACTGAAGACATAAAACAAACTACTACAAGTGTTGTGGTTATATACGTTACATTGAGTAAATCAACAAAGATGGATAGAGGATTTAGACAGCTTTATAACAACACAATCAGAAGTGACAGAACTGATACTGTGGCAGAAAGCCTTCACCAGCACACACACAAAACACAGACAAACGACTGATGCAAATATATTGTAAACATTATAAAATATCGCCTAGCTCCTGGAGTCACTCAAAAACCCTAATGTGATTTCCACTTTCCATTTTTCTTGATTTTCTTTATTATATTTGTACAGCTTTACTGCAGTTCAACCCATTCTTATTATTTGTGGAATAATTAAAGAATAATTGGATAAATGGATACTGCGTGTTTGGTACAGAAAGAGTTCAGTCAAAATTGCACAAGCCATGTCTCCCCACATTTACCAACCGTCTCATTTGTGGCATCATTATTAGTAGAATGTGAGCAGAGTTATTCGTTGTGCTCTTAAAATATTGTCACAAATTTATCTAATTAATTTCCATGTTTTGGCTCATGAAAATTTTAATTACCACTTCTAATGCTACAGGAAAACTATATTTTCCCACATATGGAAAATATGCAAAGTTTCTTAAAAGAGTTGACATACTTGAAGAGTAAGCACTCTGTAAAGACTAAAATTCATGCGCCCGTACACACATATGGACACATTACTTAACTGATTATACAACTTGAGCAGCAAGCTAGTTGAAACACTGAATTCATGCTCTGAAATATTTGTCAACAACTTTAATATTACAATTAGAGCCAAAGCACAAGGCAGTTATTTAAAATTCCACCACCACGATTACTACTTATGCATAAAACAGTATGAGATATTTGTCACACTCTTACCAATGCATTTATTATTATCAATAATTGTACAGCAATTTGTGACATATAATAAACAGCCACATGCCAATGGCTTTAACATGTATGAAAATCTGACAACCCAGTTTCACAAACTATTTAGCTGTGTCACTTTGATGCTGGGAAATATTAGCTATTATTGTTAATTTCTTGTTGTGTTTTGATTATTTCAAGATGTTTTCTTTCTGCCTAACTAATATATTCTGGCAAACCATTTTAAACAAATAATATTGAAGTAAACCAAGCTTCTTTAAAAGCCTGGTTTCAATGTATTTTTGTTCTTGTTTAGGTATTAATATTTAATGTGATAATGTTTTTATTTACATTTATATTATTACAAATGCCAGTAAATATTTACATTACTGTGTTGGAGATTTTATACCTTATTTGTGATAAATGCATTGCAAGGAGACTGGATAGAAGGATGCTTGTTACTAGATGTCCTATTAATTATGGCCAATTTATGATTTATAACTGTGATTATATTGTTTAAGCTTATTAGCTACAAGAATCCCCTTGTGTCTCAAACATTTCTGTCACAAACGAGTCCTGCCACTGTATAGTAACTATCTATACATGTATGTTTCATTCTTTAGGAGGGGATAGTTAATTTATTGCGTGGAAAAACTCTCCACTTATTTTGTGTGATGTTGCATTAATTTGACAATAAGTGACAAGATGTGTGCTTTTAGAATGTCAGACGTTGTTATTAAGTATCAATTTATGACACCAAATAACTTGGCTACATGAGCAGCAAGAACCACCTGCCTTGATAAACTTGTCTATAGCACCAAAAGGTAACATTGTAATATCGATAACAACAGTAAATATGGATGACAGAATATATGTCAGTGTAACCTATCCAACGAGTCCATGACTTGATGTTTACTATTTCTGTGGTATCATATTTTTGAGAGATAGAACACGGAATGCGAGAACTCGAAAAACATGGGAAAACTGTAAATTCATCACAGAAATAAAATATGGACTGTACTTTAACTGTTTCTATCCTAGGCAAAGAGGACAACATGTCCTATGTGGGGAGAAAGTAAATGTAACCCAATGAGAGTAAATGCAGCCTAGTGTGAGTAAATGCAACCTAGTGTGAGTAAATGCAATCAAGTGTGAGTAAAAGACAAGATATGTCATGACTCATGGATTACACAGAAGAGGTGGAAGAAAGAAATTAGCCACATGTGGAGACAATACTGGGCAGACAAACATAGAAAGGTGTATGTCTTATTCTTCTTCTTCTTCTTTGTGATTTTCTCATGCTCTTTCCTTCATTTTTACATCGACAGAAGAGTTCTTGTATGTCAAAGCTGAAACAGCTAAGGGATAATTATTACTATAAGCAACCACGCAAAATTCAGTCCATCACTACTAGAAATATTGTGTTTGGACTACGCTTGAGTTCAATTGGAGCGAGCGCAAAAAAAAACAAAAAAACAAAACTATAAGCAACGTCAACCAGCCTTCAGTGTGAAGATGGCACTTTATGATTATGATGATGAACACTTAGAATACCATAAGCCACTTGATACTGTTTGTATTTTAAAGCAAAAATACTAACATCCACTTCAGATGGCTTCTTAAGAGAAGTTAAAGGCAGTTGTGTGATATAAAATTGTAAGTGCGATAATGAAGACTATGAGAACATTGAGATATTAAAAGAGATAGATGTTAAAATGTTCTGTCTGTGTATGACTTACAACAGCTATGATTTTTCATGCTGATGTCATAAGTTGTTTCACATGTTATGTTACCCTGCTATTATTATTCATGGATAATTTATGTTTAAAGGTATAATTGTTCCTAATTCTCATGTTGTTGTCGGTATGAAGAATGTCCAGCATGTCAAATATATAATGCTAGCTAATTGGATATGTCTGGAGTTTCAGCTTAAATACATCAAGGCAACAGACCATTTGTGTATACTGGCAGTGACACATCGTAATTACGTGCCTGCCAGAACTACTGGGGCGCTGTGGTAGCGTAATAGCTAGCATGTTTGCCTGCCTGTTCTGTGATCACGTATTTAAATCCCTATTGAGGCACATATTTGTCCTTACTGGCCTAGGTCCCCAGGTGTACCTAGGCTAAAAGTGAGTACCAAGAAATATCTTGGCATGTAAACGGGTCTGGCATGACATTGTTCACATGACCCATTGAGTGCCGACTGACCAACACAAATACGGGCTTAACTCCAAATACCCAGCATGCCTCAAGGCGTGGAAAGGGATTGGTTAATTTTCTTGTACAGGATTGGTGTGACTGTGACTCAAGCACAGTATACATTCCTGGGCCACAATGACTCAAACATGAACACCTATAGATTTGTCCGGACTGCATGAAACTTGCTGAATTTACATTACTGAACTCCGGGGATTCTGACTCACTTTACATTCCTGGGTTGTAGTGACACTGACTCAACTTTGCATTCCTGGACTATAGTGACACTGACTCAACTTTACATTCCTGGGTTGTAGTGACACTGATTCAACTTTGCATTCCTGGGTTGTAGTGACACTGACTCACTTTACATTCCTGAACTATAGTGACAGTGTCTCACTTTACATTCCTGAACTATAGTGACAAAGTCTCACTTTACATTCCTGAACTATAGTGACACAATCTCACTTTACATTCCTGAATTATAATGACACAGTCTCACTTTACATTCCTGAACTATAGTGACACAGTCTCACTTTACATTCCTGAACTATAGTGACACAATCTCACTTTACATTCCTGAACTATAGTGACACAGTCTCACTTTACATTCCTGAACTATAGTGACACAGTCTCACTTTACATTCCTGAATTATAATGACACAGTCTCACTTTACATTCCTGAATTATAATGACACAGTCTCACTTTACATTCCTGAATTATAATGACACAGTCTCACTTTACATTCCTGAACTATAGTGACACAGTCTCACTTTACATTCCTGAACTATAGTGACACAGTCTCACTTTACATTCCTGAACTATAGTGACACAGTCTCACTTTACATTCCTGAATTATAATGACACAGTCTCACTTTACATTCCTGAACTATAGTGACACAGTCTCACTTTACATTCCTGAATTATAATGACACAGTCTCACTTTACATTCCTGAATTATAATGACACAGTCTCACTTTACATTCCTGAACTATAGTGACATAGTCTCACTTTACATTTCTGAACTATAGTGACACAATCTAACTTTACATTCCTGAATTATAATGACACAGTCTCACTTTACATTCCTGAACTATAGTGACACAGTCTCACTTTACATTCCTGAATTATAATGACACAGTCTCACTTTACATTCCTGAACTATAGTGACACAGTCTCACTTTACATTCCTGAACTATAGTGACACAGTCTCACTTTACATTCCTGAACTATAGTAACACAGTCTCACTTTACATTCCTGAATTATAATGACACAGTCTCACTTTACATTCCTGAATTATAATGACACAGTCTCACTTTACATTCCTGGATTATAGTGACAGTGACTCACATTACATTACCAGACTGCAATGACACTGACTCGGACAGAACAAACGCAGGGAAATGTTGGGACTGGAAACTTTACACAGGTGAGGTAGTCTTCACATGCCCTCTTCATAATTACAACGGTTACTGCAAAAACTCCTCTCTTCTTCTACAAAATTTGATACGATTTATCGAGATACTCTAACACAATGGAAGTGTGTCACATATAGTTACACAATGGAAGTGTGTCACATATAGTACGTATGCCTGTATCCTATATGTTTGTGTGCAGACTGTGGCACCCGTATTATATACATATTTATTTATGTGCAACAATGGGGGAAAAAAGAATATTACGTGTTATATGTTCGTGTGGGGGGAAAAGGTAATTATGCTTTCACATCACGTTTCACATATATATGTTAAAGCTGTCTATTTTATACTTCATGCTCTACATAATACATAAACAGAGAAGCAGCATTGAGGTGACTTTATTTCAATTGTTGTCCAGAAATGTTCATGAATTTAATCAATCATTTATGTTCTTGTTTTAATTTTCATTGCATTTGCTGCCATTAAATACCAGTTTTCATACTATTACGTGACATTCTCTTTTCCTGTTTTCCATTTTAAGTCAGTCTGTTCATATATCATTTGTGGTTGGCATTTGAGTATTTATATGCTCACCGATTGTTCTACCCTCCCGCCTGCTTCTTACCTAATGACAGTAGTTTGACCTCAACCGTTCCCTTATACATCATTACCCCAGACATCCCACTCTTATTCAGTGATTCAGTGCACACACAAAAAAAAAAGAAAGAAAAGAAAAAAGGTTTTGGACCAAACATGGTACACAATCAAATGATCAAATATTATAATGTAAAATTTGATTCAATGAGCACTGAAATTGCGGAACATATAGCGAAGCAAAATAAATAACAAGATGGCCGTAGTATGACGATATCTCGTCGTTCTGTCCAAATGGGAGGTCACATCTGGCGATATATAGGGTGTATTTTTCTTGACTCTGCAGTGTTTGAAAATATTGCAGGTCCGAGTTGTGTATTTACGGTATGTAAAGTCCATGCAACATAACAGGTAAATACAAAACTTGGACCGGCAATATTTTCAAACACTGCACTGTCATTAAAAATACACCCTAAATTATCCTTCGGCACTGGATCAGTTAAAGCACATAAAGCCATCATTTACGGGTCACAATTTCCAGGTGGGAACTTACTTTTTTAACATCCCCAAGTCCACCCAGCAGAAATTTGATACCGATAAATGTTCTGGGAAATACAGCCGGTCAATGGGGTTATGGCTAAACTAACTATCTAATGCCAGTTGGTGTATAACAGTGGTTCTCAACCTTTTTTGGCCCATGCACCCCTTCACCATAGGTTCAGAATGTCATTCCTCTCCCCATTAGTATTTCCTCCCTATAAATCCTCCACCCTCCAACACAGTATACGTAAAACTGGAAGTTAAATTTAATAACACATACTAGAACAAGTCTAGACGTCTACATAAAACGTGATTTGCTGGTCTACTTACGTTATAAAACGAATTTCAGAAGGACGAGAAGAAGAAGAACCGTAAAGTATGGAGGGAAAAACAATATCCATAATCGGTTCTTGTATTAACACGATCTTGAAATAATCTTAATTCTCTCTTCTCCCCTCCCACCCCCCCCCCCCACCCCCTTCCCCGGGAAACAATAAAATTGCCCCCTGGGGTGGAGTGGAAATTCCTCACCGATTGAGAATCACTGGTCTATAACAATATGGATCTAGAACTATATACTATGGTGGCGCAGTGGCTATCACGCTTGCCTGCTGGCTCGGTGATTATGTGCTGGAATCCACATCAAAGCCGAATGTTCCATGTTGACCTTGACTGACTGGTGACCCAGCCCCATCATGGCACCAGGAAATATTGTGGGAATTAACGACGGCAGATGTTATGCTGTTTACGTCACTCATCGAGTACCGACTGGTGTCTAGAAATGTGAGGCTAGTGCCATACGCCCAGTGTGTCTCACGGTGTGTAAAATAGTCTTTTACTTGACCATCATAATTTGTCGTGTAGCAGTTTCTTGCTATGGGTCGGTGATGTGATATTTTGTAGGCTTGGATTCACGGAGAAGTAGGTAACCATCATTCCCTCACTTTCTTAGACGACGAGCCCAGGCATCGAACACTTACTGAATACAACGGGTGTCATTTTAAAACTTTATTTTCAAGTGCACGTTACATGAATCCAGCATTTGGGTGTCCATATTCCTAAGTGCACATGAAATCAAACTAATATCTGCGGGGTCACTATTTCCAAGTATACATGAAATGAAGTCAGTATCTGGGGGTCACTATTCCCAAATATATATGAAAGGAGGTCAGTGTCTAGGGTCACTATTCCCAAGTGCACATGAAATGAGGCTAATGGTGGGGGTCACAATTTCCAAGTGCACGTGACAGGAAGTCAGTATCTATGGGTATTTTCCAGCGTTCATGACATCATACCAGCATCTGGAGCCAAATATCTTCACAGACGTTGTGTTTCCCTTCCTCCTGGTTATAATTTTATAGTATTCCCGTTGTAACCCTGTAGAATATCTATACAGTTTAAGTAAGCCAACGAGAAAACCTTAGATCTAACAGTATATAGAAACTCATCAACAGAGAAACCTTAGATCTAATAGTATATAGAAACTCATCAACAGAGAAACCTTAGATCTAATAGTATATAGAAACTCAACAACAGAGAAACCTTAGATCTAATAGTTTATAGAAACTCATCAACAGAGAAACCTTAGATCTAATAGTTTATAGAAACTCATCAACAGAGAAACCTTAGATATAACAGTAAATAAAAACTCATGAACAGAGAAAACCCCAACATCATCATGGGCAAGTCCTCACACGCCTAAAAGTTCTGAAAAACCTCAGCTGGCAAGCAGTGGCGGACTGGGACTAAAAACACAGGTTTCCGTGAGTTCAATTTAATCACATATTCTTTACAGAACGCCACAGATAACTCCAGCATTTTGTGGCTGTTTGTGATTACTTGGCAAGTAATTTACCATTGCTTTATGAACGACCATCACTCGTATCACTGTATGAAAATCAAAGAAAGGCTATCTGGTGCCAAATCTCCCGCAGCTGTGTTTCTAACGCGATATGCGGGATTACGAATTGCGTCCGTAACCCTTCGCCACGGGGCAGAGAGGTAATGCTATGAAAAGGACATTAACATTTTGACGTTATGTCTAACGTTTAACGGCCACTTCACCTAGGTCCCACCAAGACCCACCAGCCATTGGGCAATCTGACACCCAAGCCAGTCCACCACTGCTGGCAAATATCGATGTATAGTAGTTTTTACATATAAGGGACATCACCACAATGTTCAAAAACATATTGCACAAAAGACTAGATACCTGCCTTGTGAAATATTTTGAAATACAACCATAATCAATGCGTGAATCTGCTAAACTTTAGCACCAGAGAGATGTCATTGTTCCACCATATTGCATATTACATGGCATTGCATGAATAACTATGTTGTCATACATTATTAGCTGTATTAAACTGTGACTTGGGACTTTGACAGATGAAACACAATCTAAGTAAATACAATATTTATAAACATAAACAATAATCAAAGGATCGTAGTGTGTTAGGACCATCATAATTTGTAAACCTGAGTACAGGAAGAGGTAGGTGGTCAGCTATTTGCTCTCGTAGCGAACGTGGAGAGCTGGTAATTGAACCCTCCTCTGGTCGCACTCATGCGGTTGTCGGCATAATGTCATAACCATTACATCAACGCGTCATTGCTCGGTTACAGAAAAGACAAACTATTCCGCTGAAAATTATGGTGGGAGAGATGGTAGTGCGTGCTAGAGGAAGGGAATGGTTTGTATTAGAGGATATGACGCAGAGGTAGACTAGATACGGGGGTGTTATCATCTAGAGATAGACTAGATATTAGGGTGTTATCATTAAGAGGTAGACTAGGTATAGGGGTGTTATTATCTAGAGGTAGACTAGATATGGGTTGTTATTATCTAGAGGTAGACTAGATATGGGGTGTTATTATCTAGAGGTAGACTAGATATGGGGGTGTTATCCTTTAGAGGTAAACTAGAAATGGGCGTGTTATCATCAAGAGATAGACTAGATATGGGGTTGTTATCATGAAAAGGTAGACTAGGTATGAAGCTGTTATCCTCTAGAGGTAGACTAGATATGAGGGTGTTATCCTCTAGAGGTAGACTAGATATGGGGGTGCTATCATCAAGAGGTAGACTAGATATGGGGGTGTTATCATCTAGAGGTAGACTAGATATGGAGGTGTTATCATCAAGAGATAGATTAGATATGGGAGTGTTATCATGAAGATAGGAAATCAAATGGCAATATTTTCAAGAAATTGACTCGAAAAAGGGATGACCTTAAAAATGGATGATATCATTAAGAGATGTATTAAAAATGGATGCTATCATCAAAAGATGTGCTCAGAAAACTAAGTTAGTTTTACCATCTCTGCGAGAGACAGGGTGTGCTGGGGAGCTACTGCTAGCGACCTTCGTTGTGAATATGCTAACTGATTTGATACAAAACGGAATGTTCCAGTCAAGTCTTATAGCAGCTGGACTGAATTGATACAAGAGCAGGCATTTTATCCCCAGTATTTGGGTTTCCTCAATTAAATTATAAATAACAAACAAAACTGAAAGAATACGAACTCCATCTGATATAATTACATCTGAACAGTGTACAACATGTGGATGTTTGTTTCGTTTGTTGAGCTCCCTAGTCACAATTTACAAAACTTTATTTTTGGTCTTAAACACAGAAGCCACATACAATATATAGCACGATTTATTGCCTGGCATATTTCGCTGCATCTTGTCAGGTGTATACTACATAGTTATATTTCATACAAAGTGAATAAATGAATTATACTTTGGCTGAAATACTGAAAACACAATGTCTACGGTTCGAACGTGGTGCATTCATTATCCCCTATGGTAATCGCAGATATAACATTTGATTGCTGTTTCTTGTATTTTTAAACAGGCAATAAATTGTGCAAGCTATTGTTCGTAATTTATGTGTTTAAATTCACTGAGGGAATATGTTGTTTTGAATTTTTGGTCTTAGTTCGACTGCAGTAACCTACCTATTAATTCTTAGAAACGAGGGTATTCATGAGAGAATACAGTAATCATTTATCTTAACAGCACTTTTTCCACATTTAATCTATGTTCTCGTGGCTACATGGAACCATCTATCACATCGGATACTTTTCAGAAGCAAAACATTAAAAAAGTATGTTACCTAGTTGATCCTTCATGAATATTATGTGAATATCTTTCTTTTGATATCATAGATATGAATTTTTTCATTTAAAAAATAAACTATGCACATGCATACACAAGGGCGTCTGTCTTATTTATTATTCTGTGTGTGCGCGGGTTCGATTTGTGTATCTGCGCGCATATGCAAATGTTAATAGCATGTGTGTGTGTGTTTTTTTTTTCTCAACACGACGTAAGCAGCACAGTGCACATACATATGGATCAGGAAATAACTCAACAGAAAATGGAGGTGGAGGGATTATTCTCAATCTAAAAAGAAGTACCTTCAGAGAAGAGATAGCGGTGTAGAAAACAGCAGCAGAAATATTGGTGACAGAAAGAAAAAAAAAACGAGAAATAAACAGCCCTCTTCATCGATGCACAGTCTGTTGTTTCAATACTGAAGAGCAGAAACAATTCAAAATTGGCAGATTTAAAGGCAGCCCCACAAGAACTATTGCCAGAAATCCGAAAGGATTGCAATACAATTTATTCCTTCACGTTGCAACTGGAAATGAAGAAGATAACAAATTGGCAAAGGATTTCCTCAGCCTGGTGTAATCGCAAAAACTATACCAAATACAGACTGCTCCATCTACCATAGACTAGTTATAAACAATTATATATTTATACTTAGAAAACATTATAATTCCTGGTATTATGTTGGTTTTCTATTGTCATGAATTTTCCTCAAACCACGCTTCTTTCGTACAAGTTTCCTATGAAGCTAATATTTTTGTATGGTTATTTTTGTTATTCTTCTTATTTCCATTAGTTTTGAAATGTCTTCCGTTATCAGTTCCTTACGTCCTGTCATCGTCATATTTGGGATATTTGTGTTTGCAGATACTGGGTCTTTAGTATTTCCCATTGGTCACTAACATCTTGAAATAGAATTTCTAGACTAGACAATGTATCAAATCTCTACTTTACTTCTACGCTGAATGTATCGGTATCTCCTCATTCTTCAGTGCATATAGATCAAATTGCATGTTTCTTTGTGTATGAAATTTATGACAGTACAACTATTTCTTAACAGTCATAACATCTGATGGGAGGTGCCTTGAAGAGATTAGAACAAGAATCGCCATGGTAAAAGTAGCCTTTTACCAGATGGAAAACATACTGACCAATAAAAAATGTCATTAGCAACGAGAGAAAAGTCTGATAAAGTGCAACACGAACACTGTACTTTTGGATGGATGAGCAGACAAGCTGAGACACATCTTATGGCAGTAGTAATGTGGCTTCTGAGGAATATGCAAACAATAACATGGACAGATAGAAAGACTAATGAGCAAATCCTACGAGAAACAAATGAAATTAGACGTAGACAGTCAAAGCACTTTTTGCACGTTATGAGCCTAAATAAACTGGCGAACATGGTGACAACTGGCAAGACTGATTTTTTTTTTTTTTTTGGGGGGGGGGGGAGGGGGGAGAGAACAAAGGGAAAATATAGAGGTAAAAATGTGGATGGCTTAACCATATGGCACAATCGAGAAGGCTACACTGATGATCGTGTGAGAGGTGGAAACATGACCGCCAACGCATATCGACATGGCGCATGATGATGATGATGTATATATAATCTTTCATGAGGCCAAGATCATATGAATCAATTATAGAACTAAGCAACAATAAGAGCATTCAGATCACTAAACAGATGATACATACTACCAACTTCACCGGAAAGAAAAAGTAACACGTTTCAAATCTCGGACAGTACACATCAGGCTGAAATATTACATGTTTAATAAACTAAATTAAGAAATTACTGATGAATGGAACTGGTAAAATGACAGCCAAACAATTATTGCAAGAGTCTCCACCATACTCAGAATAGAAAAAAAAAAATGGTTGGCCTACACCCGCTCTGTTTGAAAATAAACTCTATAGAGATGACGACAAGCTGAAGTTATTTTTGTTTTGTTTTTTTTTGGTGGGGGGGGGGGGGGGGGGATTTATTCATACTGAACCCTGAAGATAAGGTAGAAGATGGAGGTGGTGAAGAAGAAGAAAAGGAAGAAGAAGGAGGAGAAAAAACGGGAGAAGGGGAAGAAGGAGACGTAGAGGAAAAAGAGGCAGCAGCAGCTGGGAGAAAATTAAAAAGAAATGTATTTGAACGTGAAACAAACGTAACATGTGAAAGGAATAATTGTAAGGAAGTCTCTGCAATGGCGAAGTAGTTTCACAGCCTACCTCGCTCTCCGAAGGTTATGAGTTCGATTTCAATCTAATTATGAGTTCGATTTCAATCTAATTTGTTTGGTTCACGAGCGCATTTTTCCGAAGACTCCTTGGAGTTGTCCCTGGAGCTAACGTGCTGTGAGCAACGCTATCGACAGACCGTCCTGCGGAAAGAGACCGAACTATATGGGATCACCCGGTGCAGTGAAGTCGATAGTCTTGCATTTTAAGCCCTTTTTATGGTTGATAGAAATTGATAATGATTTGTATTCCTTAAAATAAGAGAGTACCAGGTCGTTACATTTAAATATGCCATTGGCTAGTTTGTTAAAAAGCTATTACCGATAACAAAACTGGGTTTCAACGGAACAAGAAAATAAAAGCTAATGGCATCATACTGGCATATGAGCGAGATTTATTTTTGCAGTAAAAGCACAAGCTCTCGATCAGTTTGTTAACTAAGATTAATAATTCAGTTAAATTTATGGCATGAAGAAAAATATTCTGATTGCAAAGACCATGGCAATAACAAGCTAATAACAACAGAAAGAAGAAAATAACTAACAAGCTTCACTTTTTTTTTTTCCTATTTAGGCTAAAGGGCAACGAAAACTGCGCGTTGCAAGAATGACAGTAACATTACATTACAATGATAAAAAACAGCTTTCATGGAGTTTAAAAAAATCATCATCAGCACTGTCATGTGCCATATCGATAATGGTGGGCGGTCATGGTTCGCCATCCCCACACGTTCATTAGTTCTGTTCTTGTCCTGACTGAGCCATGTGGCCATGCCAGTTAGGCTATTGATCTCCCTGCTTTCTCCTCGCTCTTTCCCTAAGTGTTTTGTCAGTTGTTACGAAGTTTTTATTTTTAGTTCATTCCTTCTTCTAACGTGCCCAAAATACCATGGCCGTGTTTGTCTAATTTCTCTAAACAAGTTATGGTTTTCATTTGTTTCTAGTAGAACTTGTTCGTTGATTTGTATATCTGTCCATGGTATTCTTCGTGTTTTCTTGAGTCAAGAACCGACATCTCTGCACTCGATGCATTCCTATATCCGCTCCTCACGAAGAGTACCAATACTAATGGTCCCAGTTACAATTTGATTATTTATCCGTCTGGCCTTTCTTCGGGCAGGTCCTCTGGTCACTACCAGAAGCACCATTCTCTCCAAGCACTGTTGGTGTATCTGTTCTTCTACACTATACGCACGATCCCAAATGGACCTTGACCATGTCTGCCTTACTGTGCACCAATACGGCAGTCTCCGTGGCGAAGTGGTCAAGCCGTTTGACTCGGGCACCGAAGGTTGTGGGTTAGATTTCGGGCCGCGTCCTTCGGTTCACGAGTGAATTTTTCCCCAGACTCCTGGGGGTCGCCGCTGGAGCTGGAGTGCGTGCTTTGTGCGGCGCTTTCCGCGCTGCGGAAAGTGACCGAGCCATATGGGATAAAAACCCGGTTCAAAGAAGTCGACCCTATCGACTTTTAAGCGACTTTTAAGCACCAATAACACTACCCATTGGTGCAGATCCCGCCAGTCTATCCACGTTTCTCGTTTCCCAGTATACGAGTATGGGATGGGGAAAAGATCTTCAGAAACCACATTTCCACTGTCATATGTTCTCAGCTGGTTTCTAAGGTTGCCTCTCAAAATGGGCAAATGGCAATGTTCAAAACTCTCCATCAAATTCCTAGGAAGGAAAGACTCCTTAGGGAGGGATCTATTACTGGCGAAGACCTAACACTGCGCATCTCTATTGCCATATCTGCTTTACCTTTTATTATGCTATTCTTCTTCTAATAGTCTAACGCCAATAGCGCTGGCGATCATGTCTGTTCACAGCCCTCTGTCTCAGGTACTGCTAATAATTTATGATGCTGATGTTCTTCCAGGTCATTGTGTCAGATTAAACAGCATCTTCTCTCTTGATCTCTTGTTACTTCTTTTTCCCCCCAAAGTTACCATTGTCATGACGTACTCCAGCTTTCCTCTTCATGCTCAAAGAATATGTTCTGCCTTCTTCTGATGCGAGTATCCAGTTCTATTTGTGGGTTAACTTCTTTAACGATATTCTCTTTATTCATTCTATCAGTTTACTATGTTGTCATAATTCTTCTATAGAATCATATCGTCGCCATATAACAGCTTCCATGGTATTTCTTACTTGTCTGCTAATAATGTGTTGTTAACTACATCGCAGTAATCTAATTTTAATTTTTACAATCCGCATCAGAAATCACGTGCTTAAAAATAGCACGTGAGCACGTGATTTGTTGACCTTTATAGGGGTCTGTCTCTATTAGAGCAGGGTTAACGCTTTATGCCAACCAGGCAAGCATCCCTTCTTAATATCATTATGTTCCATGACAATAAGCTAGTTTTCTAAGTTATTTCTCCTCATAGGGTGCCCAAAGAATTGTGGCTGTCTACGTCTAATTTCTGTAATCAGTTTATGGTTTTCATCAACTTCTTCCAGATTTGCTCATTGGATTTTCTGCCTGTTTATTGTATTCTTTACATTTTCCTCAGAAAACATCTCCTTTGCCACTAGATGTTTTCATCTTGTTTGCTCATGGTTACAGTTCCTCATTCCTACAGGTTCTAGGTAGCACTTCGACACTCTGATTCTCGTTGCAGATTTTATCTCTTCTAGCTGCATAGAAAGTATAGGTAGCCTCACAGCAGATACAGCACTTGGCTTGTGAAGTATTAGGTCTGCACATATTCTAGGCTACGACATAAAGGGATGGTGTGGCCAGTCCCACTCCTTGTCACCTATCCTTCCCAACCACTTCCCGGAAATTTTGGAAAATTGTATGGTGGCTATTTTGATGACATCTGGTTCATCGCCAGAACGTCGTAATGAATCTCGATCCTTTGCCACTTCTCCCGCCTCATGTATATTCATGCCCAGGATGTTTCCAATGTATTTTGTTCTTCTTCGTACTGGTTAAAGCCTGCCTCTTCTTCTAGACACCTCACCTTGCATCAATTGTTCTGATGAAATTATTGAGACGTTTCAAATCATCAAGGAATCTTAGTCTCCGACAAATGAAGCTCATTATTAGCCTCGTTTCTTCTATATTCAGATCTTGTAGAATGTCATTAATGTTCATATTCTTGGTCCGTAATATTCTAAGCTGCTATATAAGCTTAACATATCACTCAAACTGTTAGTCAATACCTCTCTCTATTTTATGCCCTGGACATGGACGTCTAAAACATTGAATTAATGACTCTGTCATACCTCTTAGGGTTCATTTAGCATGTGGTGTTAGACCTGTAGTTATTTAGACTAAACTGCACCTTTCTGAAGAAATGTTTCTGGGGCTGCATAGGACATACATTGAGCAAACCTAAGCACAGTATAACTAGAAATGTCGTTGTATGTAATCCACAACAGAAATAGAGAAAGACTTAAAACAGAAAGGAAAGAGAAGTAGAAACATAAATTAATATGGGGAGGATATGCACGGAGTTGCGGGGGATAACTAAGGATATGAAGGCTTGAAGTGAGATGGTTGAGAGTGTATGCATCCATGGGGCATAACAGGTGAAAGAAGAGGGCACTTCACTGGGAGTATCTTTCACTGGTTGCTGTTACTTCTAAAGTCATTTTCTGGGACCCATTTTTGTCCTCGTGTTTTTTTCTTTTTCTTAAATTTCAAGTTGAAAATAAAGATTCAAAACAGAAACATGTACATAAAACAATCATGTGAAAGTCAAAGCTAGGCAGGGCACTCTAACCGGACTACAAGTGTCCCTTAAAGGACATCACTAAAGTTGAACAACATTGACAAGAGTATGGCAATTTTCAGCTTTCTTGATGTAAAACGGTCGTATTTCTCACTGATTTCAGTTTTATTTATGTAAAATGACCTTATATCTCACCAGCTTAAATTTACTGAATGTAAAACGACCCAATATCTCACTGGCTACAGTTTACTGAATGAAAAAAAAAACACTTACATCTCACGGGCTTCAATTTTCTGAATGTAAAACCACCTTAAATCTCACTAGCTACAGTTTTCTGAATGTAAACGACCTTATATCTCACCGGCTACAGTTTTCTGAATGTAAAACACACCTTAAATCTCACTGGCTACAGTTTTCTGAATGTAAACGACCTTATAGCTCACCGGCTACTGTTTTCTGAATGTAAAACACACCTTATATCTCACTGGCTAATTTTATGAATGTAACACGACCTTATATCTCACTGGCTACAATTTTCTGACTGTAAAAACACGCGATATATCTCACTGGCTACAGTTTTCTCAATGTAAACGACCTCAAATCTCACTGGCTTCAGTTGACGTCTGTCTGACGTAAATGGACGGGTCATCAGCGTTGTCTTGTGACGTCAGCAACCAATAGGTGAACATCTTTCCTTTACCCTGCAGCAAAACAGAACACATTAGAAGTTTAATTTACTTATGGCAGCTTTACACAATGCATTTACATATTAGTAATGCGTTACGATTACAAGCCTTCTTCGGCAAATAATAACAAGAAAACAGCAACCAACATCCATGGATGTGACACTACAGTGACTATATTAAGGCATGATATGAAACGGTGAATGCTGAAGGTAGTCAGCTTATATCGCCGGCAGTAGACCGTTTCATATTCAGGGCTCGAGATAAGTACCACACAATTCTTTCATTATGTTATATATATATATATATATATTTTTTTTTTCATTCTGCTTATTATGTCCTAATATTGACACCACAATGTTATCTCCGTGGTTTATATGTTATTGTGTATCTTAATTGTTTGCTGTTGAAGGCTTGTCGCTGCAACAACTTCTGTTTTCCGTAATTATATTTTGTAAATTTGCCTTATATTTTATGTTTTATATTGTTTTCATTTCCACAGCTATAACGCTTTTTTAAACCCATTTTGCTGTATTTATGGCGAATATTATAGAACAAACATCGATTTCACTTTATATATGGCGGATATTATAGAACAAACTCCTCCGAAGTCGGAGAGTGTCTGCCTGTATGGCGAGGAACCACCAGTCTGCACACCAATAAGCCAGACATGGGACAACGGATACTCACGCCAAACTCAGGTCCTGTATGACATCACACTGATGTTGGACAACAGGATGCCTTCATCCGACATACAGGACTTCGCGTTGGAGCTCAAGCCAACGAACACAAGCAAGCAAGCAAGCATAGAACAAACATCTATTTCACTTTATATATGGCGAATATTATAGACTAAACATCTATTTCAATTTATTTATGGCGGATATTATTATAGACCAAACATCTAGTTAACTTCATTTATGGTGGATGTTATAGACCAAACATCCATTTAACTTTATGTATGGTTATGGCTGATGTTTTAGACCACAAATTTATTTAATTAGTGGCGGATATTATAGACCAAATATCCATTTCACTTTAAATATGGTGGATGTTATATATAACAAACCCATTTCACTTTATTTATGGCGGATTGATTGATTGATTGATTGATTTAGGAATTGACATCACAGCATTCGGGGCATTCCCATAAGTGCTCCGTCCCCATCCTCAGCAGCCAGCGAAGAGTTCCAACACTAATAGTACCAGTAGCAATCTGATTATAAGTCCGTCTCGCCTTGCCTTTGAGCGTTGAGCGTCGGCCAGATCACTTCGTCACTCCTCGTTATCTCATTCTTGCCAGACCATGGTAATCCATTTGCTCCTCCGAGGTGTGCACGTGCTCCCACAAGGCCGCAACCACGTCTGCATTGTTTATGTCGGATGTTAGAGATAACAAATCCATTTGGACATTGAGTTGCAGTCTGTTGGACAATGCAATTTAAGACAACTTGGAGGAAATCTCGCCAACAGAGCCCTACTCCCAGCCAGTACGTATGTGGTGACTCATCACCTGGACATAATGCAACATGCCTCTCCACATAATGTGATGTTCCAACGCTGGTTTTGCACACCAACCTGGCATGTCAGATTCGAGCGGGGATGGAGAGCTCTACAACATATCCCTTGTGGAGATGCTGCTCAGAGGGAAGCAGAGGAAGAGGCCGACCACGTAAACGATGGACGCAGGGAATAAAAGAGTCCATGGGAATATCGATACATGAAGCCCATAGGCGGGCACTCTCCCGTTGTTTATACTTCACGTCGACATCACAAAGTACAAGAGGAACATGATGAGATGAGGTGAAATGCTGCTTAGCTGTCGTATCAGAAGAAAAGCCTCTTCATCAGCTTGAGAAGATAAAGCCGATGAATTCGAAGAAGAAGAAGAAAAGCGGAGAAGAAGAAAGACGAGTAAGAGGTAGTGTAAAACATTAAAGGACCTTATTACATGTCTTACATCGCATCGGGCATGCGGTGCCAGACCCATATTTGTATACAACAACCAACACTCAGTATATGGTGTTATCATCATGACGCCGGCCTACTTTACCCCCCAAGACATTCCTGGTACCCATTTTATCCTTGGTCGACCACCGAGCCCTGGTCGTTTTAGAAATCCGAATCCGCCCAGCTTAGGCTTATACCCAAGATCATCAGGTCGGCAGTCACTGCTCTACCGTGTCTAGCCATTGCGCTACCGTGATTCCCTTGCAATGAGGTATACGGTGTAGAGTTATGTAGTTAGATTATTGGGAGGAGAGGCAACAAAGTCATTACCCCCATATGGATAACAATCACCTTCAAATTAATAAGGATGTGAGGGTAAACCCGTGGGCAGCTGCTTTTGTGGCTATCTTAGTCACAGGATTATTAATCTGAGACGGTGATGGGCCCTAATATAACTTCTCTTTGAGGTCGAACGGGGTAAGGGTAATGGTAGAATCGAAATCTAGGCAACTTTTTTGGATCACAAAAGCCAATTACCAAATCAAATCCACGTATTGTCTCCCTCTGATTTAGGTGGTGACATTTGCCATTAAACTTCTTCGAAAGAACTTAACTCACAGGTAGAGCTGACATTCCAGTTTTATTTATCCAGTAAATGTCAAATGTGCAGACTCGTCCATCAAATGATACTATATCTGTAAACGGTAAACATTATATGAAGTAAAATTATTTTAGCTGTATTTATTAATACCTAAAAATAGCAACGAATGGGTGTATTCCTTGAGGCCAACTGAAGTAAGAGAAATAAATTCACTAGTTTTGATCGGGATTCGTAGAAAACAAAGAGGCAAATTTCAGTGAACATTTAACAGACAAATTGAAATCTATTGTCACACTATTAATAGAACTGTCTGACTGGAAGTGCAGGAGAACTTTCGACCCATTACAAATTACGAGTCAAGGGTCAATTTTACACGCTTGAGGCGTATTAGGTAAATTGTGCGAGTCTCATAGTATTATAGAGCAGTCGGCGCTAGACGGGTGATGCGGTTAGTGCCACGCCGACCGCCTTTCCGGTTCTCCTTTCATAATGTGGCCGAAATATGTTGGTTATCTCCTTCGTATGTCGTGATATGTTGTGTTAATGTCCTGATATGTTGTCTTACTGTCGTGATATGTTTTGTTATTATCGTGATATGTTGTGTTATTATCGTGATATGTTGTATTATTATCATATGTTGTGTTATTTTCGTGATGTGTTAATGTCGTGATATGGTGTGTTATTATCGTGATATGTTGTGGTAATGTCGTAGAATGTGCTAATATCGTGATATGTTGTGTTATTATTGTGATATGTTGTGTTAATGTCGTTTTAATGTCGTGTTAATTTCGTGATATTTTGTGCTATTATCGTGATATGTTGTGTTAATGTCGTGACATGTATTTTTTATTGTCGTGGAGTGTGCTAATGTCGTGATATGATGTGTTAATGTCGTGGTATGTTGTGTTAATGTCGTGATATGTTGTGTTAATGTCGTGATATATTGTGTTAATGTCGTGACATGTTTTTGTTAATGTCTTGGAATGTGCTAATGTCATGGAATGTGCTAATGTCGTGATATGTTGCGTTTATGTCTTAAAACAAAACAACAGTAAATCCTAAGCAGGGCCTTTCAATGGACCTGTGCTGTCTTAGGACTCTCACATGTTGTTGGCTTGAATGCACGAATCAATAAGCAGCCAGTCTTCTTATCTGTTAGCGGACGACGAACACAGGCGTCATTACCCACTATGGGCAACACTCAACTTCATCGGCGAATGAAGGGCCAGTATGGTGATGCGTCCAGCCGCGCTCACGACATTCTCAGCGAAATGTCCCCGTGATTACACCATGGTGCTCGCTGTTTATGTGTCAGCCTCTTTCACATCCGAGGATACGCCATCATTATCAAGTGCCTTGCGGGCTGATGTGGACGAGCATGCATTCTTGCGATCCCCAACAGCATTTTCCGATGTATGTGCTGGCACATGCCAAAGATGTCTAAACTCTTTTCTTGTTGTCATTCCTCTTTCTCTTTTTCATAAATCTGTCCAGTTGTCACAACTTATTCCAGTCTTTCTCTTCTCATAATGTGGATACACAAATATGCCAGCCTGTTTATGATGTTTGTGTTAAGTTGTCCTTTGGTCTAGCCTCTTTCAAAACATTTAGGTAACTACGAGGACTCTTCACATGAAAACATGTTTTCTGCGGGGGGGGGGGGGGGGGTGAATATATTCTTCCCACACCCCCTCAGAGACAACATTCAAGAATATATTCCAGAAAAAAGTAAAGGACAAATGTATCATTTGTGTATGTAGTCACAATAGCTTTCAATACAAGTCCTCCAGCGCCAATAAAGTGCTAGGATTCCTGTAGAAAAGACATCCCTGGGTCACTACTGGTGTGCCTGATCCAGTCGTGAACAGTCTGCCAAGAAGTCACGCCGTTTTGAAACTTCTTACTCCGCTCGTGATCGCGATGCGCTGGAGTTTGACAAAATGGTATGGGTGCCGGTCGTTCAGAAAAAAATGGCAAACTACTGAACGTGAACTTGCCAAGACATCAACAACAGCAAACAATGCTGGTTTTGACTGTAATCGTCCTGTTCAGGATATGCAACTAACTTTTAACTCCACTCATATACTTGCTGGATAGACAAGCATGCAACACCATACTGGACCTTCATTGGCCGATGAATTTCTATACGTTTCACCCCTTCACTGATTTTTATAAAAAAAACGGATAACAAAGGCATGGTATAGTAATTTATATGACACTTTTAATGTTTTCATTTGAAGCCCCTCGAAACTTTGTCTGTCCAAGGGATTTTCAGCATTCTTCTGTAAAGCCATATCCGTGGGACCTCAAGAGATGCGTTTACACGTGTACTCATCCTCATCAAATGCCCTGCCAGCAGGCGTAGCGTCCATGACTCTCCACAGATCTCGGTCTTTGGAGTTCTGGATCAACTCTGCTGATGATATTCCCTCATGCCATCTTCTCAATCCATCCAGCATAATTTCTCTTGGTCTGCCTCTGCCTCTCTTCCCCTCGATCTTTCCAGTTGTCACTATGTTCTCTAATGCCTCTCTTCTCATCACATGACCAAAGAAAGCTATTTGTCCCTTTCTTATTGGTATATATAATGTTCTAGTTTCATTAGCCTGTTTCAGGCAATCATTGTTAGTTACTCTGGCAGTCCAACGAATTCGCAACATTCGTCTCAGGAACGACATCTCCGTTGCTTCTAATTTCTTCTCATGTGTATTACTTAGGTCAATAATTAAGCATGGTAAGAAGATAAAAACAATAGCCGACAGTTGCCACAAATTTCCTTCAAAAATACGTTTACCTTTCCCTAAAGTGATAACAAAATGGCTTCGGTCTACTTACCTTCACGGTAATGCTGCCCCTTGGGGAGATGCGAAATGTGCCAAACTGATCTAGTAACTCTTTGGTGGAAGCACTGATGTGGATCATCATGGCTGTGTGGAAGTGTGGAAAAGAAACAGTTAATTGAACAGCGTTATCCTTGGATGTATTTGTGTGTGTCTGGCTGTGTAGGGAGACGCCTCAGTGGCTAGACACTCGCCTGCGTTAAGATGGATAGGGGTTCGTTCCGCATTGCAGTGGACTGGAATTTTTAAACTGACCTTTGAAACTCAGGTCGACCAGACCTATGTGTACCAAGAAATGTGTACCAAGAAATGCCTTGGGAAATAAAAATGGTCGGAATGCTACCGTCCACATCAACAACTAGCGATAAATTGGTCTATAGAACATATGGGTCAAGCAACATATGCTCAGCGCTCCTCAAAGCTTGTAAAATGGCCCTTTACTGACTTTTCTTCTTTTTTTTAGTTTTTCTGTTTGTTTTGTTTTGTTTCACGTTACTGTTTTTATTTTATTTATTTATTATTTTTTTTTTTTGGGGGGGGGGGGGGGTAACGAGGGGGATTCATGAGAAGACCTGAATTTTTTATTTTTTTTTTTTGGAAAGGCGGGGGGGGGGGGAGGGGGGAAGGGGGGGGGTTAATATATTCCGAAAAAGTATCATTTTTCGATATAGTCAACACTACGTGTAATGCAAGTCCTTCAGCGCCGATAAAGTGCTTAGATTCCTGTAGAAACATCTACTCTGGAGTCATTACTCGGTGTGCCTGACCCGGTCGTGAACAGTCTGTCACAGAAATCACTTTAAACTCCATTCATACACTTGTTGAACTGACAGGCATGTATCACCATACTGAACCTTCATTCGCCGATTGATTTGTATAGGATTCACTAATTCATTGATCAAAAACTGCATAACATCTCTTTGGTGCATGTCAAAAGTGGGGGGCCGCCATCTTTAAACTAACCTTATGACCTCACCGTGTTCGTCTGCATCGTGATACAACGTGATTAACCCTCTTGCCTTAACAAGAATATCGACAGCTTACAAGACAATGACATAGTTATTTTAATTTATAACACACTTCTTAGGTTCTCATTTGAAGCTCCCTCGTATATTGATGTTGCTCTGGAAAGAATTCATCTTATTTTACAACTTACTGAAGAAAATGAAAATAAAACCTTGGGAGTGTAGTGGTTACAACATTCGCTAGTTTAAGTCATTAGCCTAGGATGTTTTAAATTCTCAAACAGAATGGCTATGGAGACAATTTAGCCTCGTTATATGAATACTGGTTAAATTTTAGAATTCTTTGCAAAGTCCCTGGAAAGCTAAGATAACGAAGAAGGGAATTGTTCACCTGTCCTTATATCACCACCACCTAGTATATACGAACATCTAAGATGCCACAACAGTACATGCCATGGACATATGCTTTCTATAATAGAATAGTTCTATGAAGTCTTAGACATGCCACTAGAAGTAGTACGGTGCGCAAAGTAATTTAGACGACGTCATTTCAATTACGTCATGAATGATAATGCATTGTGTGTGTGTGCTATCTCTGTTCATGAAGATTAAGTTAATGGATAACTAGACACTGACAAAGCTAAAGGTGTGGAAATTTGATACATGTTTTCAACCTGAATAAGGTACACTGTAATCTCCATCGTGCCATTTCTGTTCACGAAGATTAAGTTAAGGGAAATCTGGACAGTCACAAAGCTATAGGTGTGTAAACTTAATACACGTTTCAAACCAAAAATTCTGCATTGTAATCAATCTAGCTATTATTTTGTACGCCTGGCTACATGTGTTTGACCCCGCAAAGGGTCACTTTGGTGGACTGTTGGCTTACCTTCACCCGAAGACTCCATCCTGGACGCTGTGTTGACGGTGTCACCAAACAGACAGTAGCGTGGCATCTTGAGGCCCACCACTCCAGCACAGACTGGACCTTTGGAGATGAACAAAAAACGGACATGTGAGGACAATAACGAGTGATTACAATAAATGGGCATATAGGTTATCAGTGAGTCGTGGTTATATAGTGGTTAGGACTCTTGCTGACGATCCAGTCAGTTTGTGTTCGAAACCTCGCTAAGAGGGTTAGTTGGGAGTTTTTTTTTAAAATTATTATTAAATTTAAACATACCCGGGAATCTAGACCAGTGGTTCTCAACCGTTTCTGGCCCGTGCACCCCTTCACCATATTTTCAGAACGTCATCCCCCCCCCCCTTTTATATTTCCTCCCTATAAATTAATTTCACCCCCCCCCCCCCTTTTAGCCGCTACGCAGTATACGTAAAAATGGAAGCTAAATTTAATAACACATACTAGAACACGTCTAGACGTCTGCATAAAACGTGATTTGCGGGTCTACTTACGGTATAAAATGAATCTTAGAAGAGCGAGAAGTACAGAACTGTAAAGTATGGAAGGGGAAACAATATAAAGTAATCGGTTCTTGTATTAACGCGATCTTAAAATAATCTTAATCCCTCAACACCCCCCCCCCCTCCTTTGGAAACCCTAAATCCCGGGGGGGGGGGGATTCCCCACCGGTTAAGAACTACTGATCTAAACAGACCTAGCCTAAAATCGGCGTAGATCATACAGATCATGCATAGAGTGATAGACACCACCGCGGCGTCCTACTGATGATACAACCTGCACAGTGATGTGACTAACACAGTGATGTGACTTTCACAGTGATGTGACTAACACAGTGATGTGACTAACACAGTGATGTGACTTGCACAGAACATACTCCAACACACAACATTGGTATACGTGAATAATGGAAGCAATTCAGAATCAAGTCAATGGTTACAATATCCGGGCGCTGGAATGTCACCTATTCCTCCCCACGACGTGTTTGACGGCAAAAGTGGAAGATGATGATGATGATAATGGTGATTATGATACTGATGATGATGATGATGATGATGATGATGATGATGATGATGATGATGATGATGATGAATGTGACAATGATGATGATGTTGATGATGATGATGATTATGATGATGATGATGATGATGATGATGATGATGATGATGATGATGATGATGATGATGATGATGATGATGATGATGATGATGATGATGATGATGATGATGAATCGACACTCCAGGGGTGATGTAATCAATTTAAAACTTGCCGTCTTTACATGTCATGCTATGTCACAATACCATTTTAGGTTAGATCATCCTTTATGCGGATGTGAACTCATGGCTACCAGATCAGTAGGAAAGTGTCTAGCCAACGAAACCGCGAATTCTAATAATTATTACCTGAATGCAATCCTACTCTTATCTGCAACTTCTCAGTCGGCATGTGACGAATTCTGAATCCCCGGACAGTCTCTAGTATCTGAAATATAGACAGAATACCTACAATAATGATGGAGTTCAAGCAATAGAAACAACAATAATATAGTACAGGCAACAATGATGCAAATAGTTGTCTATAAACATGTACATTTAGTCAGATTAACAGACAAAACAGAGACATACAGATAAATAGATTGATGACAGGTTTAAAGATATGCAGATATATATATATACAGAGAGACATACAGATAGACACATCATAAGCAGGCATGTTAGTATGAGCAGAGAATTGGAGAGAGAGAGAGAGAGAGAGAGAGAGAGGTGAGAGAAGAGAGAGGGGAGAGATGGGTGAGGGAGGGAGATAGAGACAAGCGAGAGAGAGAGAGAGAGTGAGAGAGAGAGAGAGGTGAGAGAAGAGAGAGGGGAGAGATGGGTGAGGGAGGGAGATAGAGATAAGCGAGAGAGAGAGAGAGAGAGAGAGAGAGAGAGAGAGAGAGAGAGAGAGAGAGAGAGAGAGAGAGAGAGAGAGAGAGAGATGCTGCATGTAAAGAATAAAATAACATCTAAAGTATCGTTAGTCGTGGTTCCAACTTCACGGCAAAGGGTCGCACCATATTATGCTCCGTTCCTGTGCCAGTGAATGTCACACAAAATGTTCCTCACTGCCCCAAGTGAAAAGTGCAATAGACAGGTGTCTCGACAAACCAACAGCCCGCAAAGGTATATTTTGCATAAATCCGCTGCCAGAATGCCAACGCAAAAGTCCACCACGAAAAATACAGTTCCTCGTGGATCACTAGAAAACCAGCAGCCACAAATCACTGCATAAGTCACCCCAGTTAGTTCAGCTAATGTATGAACAACATAGGGACCAACAAGAAGTTGTGAGGACATCTACGTCAGCGATGTTTCCCGTTTCACTGTGTCAATTGCCACACTTACAGGTCTCCCAATACCCGGTTCATCAATGACGTGTTGCCTTACATTGTGAAATCTTTCTACCATTTCATATACAGTTACCCCTTTTCTTCACCTCTTGGTTCACGGGTATGTATCACATTCTCTCCATGATCTTCACATTAGGTGATTCCGTCATAACATTTTAATCCCATTTTGTGCTTGCAGCAACTAATGAATATACATGTTATAGACAGGTTTGAAGAATATCATGGATACAGCAAAGAATGCATTCATCCATACAAGATCTGAATATTGAAGAACGTTGGCTACTAAAGACGATGTAACGAAGAAAATTGAAATATTTTGGTCACTTGACACGTAATGAAGGCTTAGAGAGAATAACAATTAGGGGTGTATGCCCAGGAACGGAGCAAGAGAAGATGGGTGCAGGATGTGACAGATGATCTCCAGATGGGTGTATCGGTCGCGGGGCATCTTGCTTATGACCGAGATATTTTCCAGGAGGTTGTTACGATAGCGAGGCTCTGAATGAATGAATGAATGAATGAATGAATGAATCTATGGAATGAATGAATGAATGAATGAATGAATGTATTTTATTAGCCATGTTTAGTTGTTCTCAATGTTCCCGATTCGGACAGAAGTATTAATTTAGCGTTAGAACTGAACATTATCATTCTATTGTTAAGCTTAATTTCTGTTGACTTCCACAAATGTGTCTCAAGTCTGCCTTACCTTCAGGGACATATTTGCAATGTTGATGGCGTGGAGCTGTCCGTTTCTCTGTGGTAGCCCAGAGACGACCATGTACGCATCTCCTATTGTCTCTACCTGGCAACAGAGACAGACACTCATTAACGGTAATGTATAGTAAGTTACATTCTATGTCAAGGTCTTAGTCAGATATGACTGAGCTACCGTATGACAGTAGACGGTACTACCTGCCTTCTGTTAGCTCCGAATGTTGGGCGGCGCTTACCAATCCCGACACCCCACATTGTGACAACGGCTTCGGGCGGAAGAGCATAATTGGGAGGTTACAAGCCTTATCCTGGTGTGAGGAAATGCAACCTAAGGACTAAATGTCATGGCAGGGCAGACCAAGCCCTAAGCCTTGGTTGGTAACTGGTCTAGGATCGAAGCACTGACAGGCGGACAGTTAGAGCATTGCTTTGCTCTTCCGACAGCTTCTGCAGCTTGTCTTGTTCCAGGTATATTGGTGTTACCTTTCCTCTGGAGTAAACTAGACAGGCCGAGAGAGGGATCATGCTGCATGAGCAACACATGGTCTTTAACTTCGTCCCAGGCTTTGTGTTATGGATAGATACCCATTTTACAAACTATAGTCTGTCAAGACGGCAAGGTGTCAGTCAGTCAGTAAGTTACTGGTAAACATACAAATATTAGATTTCTGAGAGCATGCATCTTCCCATTGCAACATATGTCTGTGAAACTTGGACACTTACTAAACAAGCTGAACAGCGCATAAATGCCATTGAATATAAATTATACAGATGGGTTCTAAGAATATATTGGATACAGAAGGGAAAAATACATCCATACAAGAGCTGAATATAGAAGAAGTTTGGCTACTAACGATGATAAAACAAAAGGCATTGACATATTTGGTCACTTGAAATGTCATTAAAGTTTGGAGAGAACAATAATGGAGGGATATATGCCCGGGACGAGAGGAAGAGGAAGGCGATATAGAAGATGGGTGCAGAATGTAGCAGATGATCTCCAGATGGGTGTATCGGACGCGGGACATCTTGTTTATGATCGAGAAGTTTTCCGGACGGATGTTATGAGAACGAGGTTCTGCAAAGGACATGCTACTGAATGAATGGTAAATTAGAAACATAAACGTCATTAAACAGTGACTTCAATTTGGAAACCTTATATATATATATATATATATATATATATATATATATATATATATATATATATATATATATATATATATATATATATATATATATATATATATACTCTAGAAAGCATCACGGTCCGATGTACGTGTGTGTGTTTGTTATATCACCTGTGCTGGTCTAATATACATTTCTGAGACCTATGGTGCTATTTCAATGGTTAGATCAGGATTCTGCCCATATTTCACAATTGTGGGTTCATGTGGATATTAGACCTGGCTAATGAAGACACCTTTTACGTGTGTCTAATTGCTCATGCGTCCAAGTACATTTGTCCCTGCAGCGAGGCGATGTCGTCATTTGGAAGTGACAGGTTTGAATCCAGGTTGGTAACTATGGTTTTCATTTGTTATAGTGTCTAGTGCGTCCTCTAACACCCACTTCTATTTCTACATGCGGCAAACAGCTCACGCGTGTCTACGAACAGCCATTATATAGTGGCTGGGGCCTAGGGGTAGTGAACCGATTTTCACAATCCCGACATATCAGGCTCTAAGTCTTTGCCAGATAGCTTTGCTTTGCTTTTCACAATGGTATGATCGTCGGCTGTTCAGAAAGCAATGGCTAAACTACTGAATGTAATATTGCAAAGAAAATCACAACCGACATTAAATGCTAGGGTTGATTGCAACGTCCTGTAATGAACGTTGAACCCTGTTAATACCAGAACACACGTGGACATAAACTACTATACATCAACAGTGTTACAAATAGTAATTATCATTATCATCATCGCCATCATCATCGAGTAGCATGCTGATAAGCGTGGGCAATCATGGTTCACCATCACACACAATCACAGAAGTCTAGGACCCTTTAATGTTTTCATTGTACCTATTATGTGTTTTGGCAGACTCATTCAGGTCTGTATCTCTCTGTCTCTTGTCTCGTTCGGCAAGCAACACATTCCGAAGCAAACAGGACGAGTTCTCTAAGGGGTGAGTGCAAGACGCAGATGCTGACTGTCTACCATCTTCATCGGGAATAGTTATAACTCTCTTGCAGTATCGTTTCATGCAGACTCTGATACTTGCACAGGTTGCATCACAGAAGAAACCATAGTCGTTCCTATCTTGGCTGGAGTACTCTCTGCCCAGGATGTCCCACATAAAGATGAACAGGGTCTTGATCCGTTCACACTCTAACTGGCAAACCAGCGCCTCTATATCCAAACATTACTCATTAACAGCTGTGTTCACATTGTATACAAACAGTGTGATCATGGCTGTCCACAACCTCCTATCTCTCGTGCTGCCGGTCTATTCTGAAACTAATGTTCCTACATGCCATGATATCATAATGCGCAACACTATCCTTACATATAGTTAGTTAGTGGAGGTTCCAACTTCACGGCAAATGGTTACACTGATAATGCTCCGTTCCTGTGCCAGTGAATATCACACAAAATGCTCCTCACTGCCCCAAATGAAATGTGGAGAAAACAGCAGTACAGACAAACCAACAGCACGCATAGGCAAGTACATGCATACGGCCGCTGCTAAAATGCCAACACAACAGTCAACCAGAAACATTACAGTTCATCGTCGCTAGACGCAGCAAGCTTACATACATAACTGCATAATGCAAAACTAGCCATTTCGGAACAGGCCACCGCCATTTTCTGCATATGCAGTTCACAATACAAACAACCGAGGAGAGATGTAACAACACTCCACACGAAATATATCCTTACATTTATGAGAGCTAAATATATTGAGAACTGGAAATGATCAACTCATCTCAGAATGCTACAGGTTATGCAGGGAAGTTTATTGTTTATGGTGATAAGCTGACGTAACTGCAATATGAACAGTTTTATCAGTGCCTGGTCCCTCTCAGAGTGTGGATGCTGGTAGTTCTTGATACACGCTGGATTAGCTGCACGTCAGCTGCGTTCATCGCGACATGTTCCATATCCGATGTCGTCTTATTCAGCAGCTGAAACCTAGATCCATCAAATGTTTCGCCATGGTACTCGATTCCTCCATAATTAGCAGCTGTAACCGAGAAGACTGATCACTACATGTTTCGCTGTGGTACACGACTTCTCCATAATTAGGAGTAACCGAGAAGACTGATCACTACATGTTTCGCTGTGGTACACGACTTCTCCATAATTAAGGAGTAACCGAGAAGACTGATCACTACATGTTTCGCGGTGGTATTTCCTTTATATTTCCACTATACCATTACCCCTACTCCGGTCAACCGCAAAGAGAAGTTATATAAGGGTCCATCCTTGGCTCAGATTAATAATTATGTGACCGAGTCAGCCACACATAGGAGATTAATTTCAATTGTTTTTTTTTAAACTTATAAATATGGTTTATGTGCTTTATTAGTGACCTCAAAGATTATGCAACATTGATAATTCTTTATAATATTGCTATTTAATTGACTGCAGATAATTCTTTATAGCATCTTTATATCAATATTGCTAATTATTTGCAGTTATGTATAGTACTCTATCGAATATAGTGACCAGCAGTGTTTGTAGATAAGGGAAATGTTTTCAATAGAGTAGACAGATACAGATTATGGGCCATCCTTGAAGACTATGGAATACAAGGACAATTGCTAGAAAACATCATATCCATGTACCACTCAAGCCGAAATGCAGTAAGAACACAAGAAGGTATATCAGATATGTTCACAGTCAATACAGGAGTGAGACATGGAGGTGTGTTCTCTCCTCTGCTATTTAATATCTACATGGCCAAAATATCCAAAGAAGCAATGCTTGACAGAACAGATTAAGAAAATTTAGAACTCTTTACTCCAGACGAAACAACTGATTCGCAGGAAATAAATGAACTTTTTTTTTGCAGACGATCAGTGCCTGTTTTACAGCGATGAGGGCAGACTACAAAATCATATTAATAATCTGAGTTCAACATGCAGCAAATACAATATGAATATAAATACAGCCAAAACAGAAGTAATCCAAGTTAGCAGATCGCCTGGTACACTAAGTATACAGATAAATAGCACAACTCTGAAACAAGTTAAAGAATTCAAATATCTTGGAAGTGTGATCACAGAAGATGGCAGATTGGATAGAGAAATCAAAATCAGATGTCAAAAAGCTAGTGCACTTAAAAATCAACTATCACCCTTACTGAAACATCCAAATATACCCATGTCCGCAAAACGACTGATAATAAACAGCATATTCACACCAACACTATGCTACCAATCTCAAACTTGGACTTTATCCAAATCACACTTTCACAAAATCACCACCTACGAGATGAGATGCCTGGGAAGAGCTGCCAACTTAAAAATCCGAGACCGAGTAAGAAATGCTGTTATCAGACAGACAGTGGGATCAACACCTTGTGCCACATTTATTGAAAGACAGAAGATCAAGTGGTTTGGCCATGTCGTTAGAATGCAACACCAGCAACTACCATCACTGGCCTTACATCAAAGATAATCTGCGACGAGACCAAGAGGACGTCCAAGAAGAAAATGGATTGACGACATCAAATTCATTGTACAACCACACGGAATGACACTATTCAGTGCCGCCCACCGGGCGCTGGAACACAAATTATTCCTCCCCACGACGCTTGACGGCAGAAGTGAAAGATGATGATGATGATGATGATGATGATGATGATGATGATGATGATGATGATGATGATGATGATGATGATGATGATGATGATTCTTTGTATTTCAAGAAAAACACCTGCTTGATGGTCTAAGACGATGGCATAATGGAATACCATCAATATAATTGATTCAGAATATCAAAGACTGACATCTGTGGCGAGACACGCATGCCTGCACCACTCCACAAGAAACACGATGATGAGGCCAGCATTCACTTCATAGGGGAGCTGGCTGGCCGAGTGACTAGAATGCCGGGCTCTCATTTGGGAGACCCGGGTTAGAATCCTCCGTAAGGTGTGGAATATTTTTTCTATCCGGGGCAGAAAGAAATCTCTCTAACCTGCACAGTTCGAGGCATCTGCACTAGGTAGACGGCCTTAATCCCTCAGCCTCAAGTCCTACATCGCAAGATACTATAGGCAGTAAATTTCAGTGATAGTTTATAGAATTGTAGTCTCTGAGCTCTTGTAAATAAGGATACGCCACACAAGGGAGGTTATCAAAACGTGAAATGATAAAAATTATCTCTTCATAAGTAGTCCATTCTATTAGTGTCTGTTAAAATCTATGTCTTAAGCATTGATGCTTGGGGTGTTAACAAAAAGTATATTTTTGCATAACACTTGTTTCTTTGATGCTTTGGGTTTGTTTGTATTAGCTTCTTCTTCACAAGATGATCACAAAGTCTCAGTTTAGTATATTTGTTATATTTTATATCATCTATGAGACAAAACGATGATAACCAAACAAGTGTGGTAACCACTACATTACACTACAACTGAATGCACCAGCATTTTGAATATTTCAGTGAAATAAACAGTTATGTACACCCCTCAAGTAGTTTTTTTTTTTTTTTTTTTTTTTGGTTAAACAGTACCGTCCTGTTGTTGAAAATCCCCGTCCTAATTCCAAATCACTGTATTGTCTTGACGACGCTTGTAAGAATGTGTTTGACAACGAAAGCAAAGGTAGAAAACCGAACAATGACTGGCATGCTTGTGACCATCGCCCCAACCTGCGACTTCGGCCCGACTGCGTTGTTATCACCGGAACATCCTGCAATTTGAAGATGATTGTTGTCCAGAAGGTGTAATGGCTTCTTCGCCATGGTACTCTTCTCCTCCCACTGAGCATCTATAACCGAGAAGCTTCGTCATGGTGTCTCCATCCATCCATCACGTGCCATGCCGATAAGCGTGGGCGGCCATGTTCTGCCATCTCACTCGATCACCAGAGTCGTGGATCAGCTCCGTGTTTCTGTCTCGACCATGCCACGTGGCCAAGCCATCCAGGTATTTATTTCTTGATCTTCTCTTTGGTCTCCTCCCTTCGATCTTGCCAGTTGTCATCAAGTTCTCCAATTCATTTCTTCTCATAACATGCCCAAAGAATTTTGACTGTCTTCGTCTAATGTCTCTAACCAGTTTACGATCTTCATTTGTTTCTTGTAGGAATTATTCATTGGTTTTTCTGTCTGTCCATGGTATTCTTTGCATTTTCCTCAGAAACCACATTTCCACAGCCATCAGATGTCTTTCAGCTTGACAGCTTATTGTCCACGCTTCACATCCATACAAAAGTACAGGTTCTATGTAGCACATCAACACTCTTTTTCTCTTTTCAATTGATATCTTTTTATTGGTCAGTATGTTTTTAATCCTGCAAAAGGATATCTTTGCAATGGCAATTCTTGTTCTAATCTCTTCAAGGCATCTCCCATCAGATGTTATGACTGTTCCAAGATAACTGTACCGATTCACTTGTTTAAGAATATCTCATGGTGTCTTGCCATGGTTCAAACTGTCATTTATTGCTCACAGTATAATCAAACACTTATTACTTCATATAACATCATAATATATGATATTAAGTTCTGTATGAAAACTTGTATATTAAGTTATCAGATGTTATGTGCAAATATACTTTTTTTTAACCACTGCTAAGCAGCCATACTTAGTAGATATTAAAGGGCTCTAATAACAAGGGAGACTACTAATAAAAAGATCATTTTCCCCTTTAAATTTTATTTCCGTGGCGAAGACGTTACGGACGCAGTTCGTAATCCAGCATACCCGCGTTCGAAACACAATTGCGGGCGATTTGGCAGAAGACCTTCTTGGGTTGTTGTTTTTTTTTTTTACGAAATGGTATGCGTGCAGGTCGTTCAGAAAGCAATGGCAAACTACTTAATGTATACTTGCCCAGAGATCACAACTGCAAAACATTAGCTGGTGTTGACTGTGACGTACTGTGAAGGATATTCAACTCTTAATAGCAAGGGAGACTACTAATAAAAAAGATCATTTTTCTCATTTCACTTTTCGATAACCTCCCTTATAAAATGGGAAGTGATGTGGCCACTAAAAACGACCATCTGCCCACCAAAACGAAACTACAAAAGCAATCTAAGCAGTAGATCCACCATTATCTTTAACAACTTGAAGTGGGGACAGTTCAGAGAAACGCTGGAAAGAACATAAATGAGATGAAGGGGAAAGAAGATATAGAAATGTACACAAAAGGACTAACAATTATAATACTTAATGTTAGCATTTAAAAACATCCCCAACAGAAATACGCATGGGCATTTAACAACGGACGCATAAAGGAAGCATTACAAGAATAACGGAATAAAAATCATTTGATTTGGTTGAAACGACAGTTGTACTGCAGCAAAAAAAGGGGGAGGGGGGGCAGCAGGGACGCTGAAAAATACAGACAGCTGGAAAGAGGGGAGATCCACAGCGAATTCAAGACGCTTTTAATCGAAGCCAATAGAATCATAACAAAAGCTAAAGAGTTGCAGTGGAAAAAAATACTGCGAAATATTGAAGCTTGAAACACCTACAACTGATGAATGAAAAAATTTTAACGTGATAACAGGAAATAAAACAAAAAGCAAGATACCTACAATTCAAAATTTAACAATTGCGGTAACGACAGGCACCTTGCCGTCTTGACAGGCGATAATTTGTAAAAATGGAGTTATACCTGTACATATCACAAAGCCTGGGCTGAATTTAGAGACCATGTGTTGCCCATGGATCATGATCCCTCTCAAGGTCTGCCTAGTTTACTCCAGAGGAAAGGTAACACCATTATGTTTGGAACTAGACAAGCTGGGTGACCTGCAATATCATCAAAGCAATGCTCTAACTGTTTGCCTGTCGGAGCTTCCATCCTAGATCAGTTGCCGACCAAGGCTTAGGGCTTGACCTGCTCTGCCATGACATTTAGTTTTTAGGTTGCACTTCCTCGCACTAGGGTAAGGCTTGCACCCTCCCATTTGCGCTCCTCCATCCGAAGGCGTTGACACAAATTGGGTGTCGGATTTTGTGAGCTCCGCACAACATTCGGCACTAACAGAAAGCTAGTAGTACCGCCTACTCTCATAGGATAGCTCAGTCATATCTGACTACGATTGACTTACAATTGCTGTGTAGACAAGGATAAAACAGGCCTTTGATAAGCATATCTACGAAGGCACCTCCAACAATATACTTGACGGAAGGGTAAGACAAGGACAAGGACAAGAGAAATATATTAACTGATTCAGTGCCAAACAAAAAGGAGGTTTGGACCAAACATGGTACACACTCAAATGAACAAATATTATAATGTATCTTTCATTTACTGTTCCTTACCTGCATTGACAAAGATATATTGCAGTTAATATTCTTCCTCTCGTTAACTGATGTTTTGATACATTTCATCATCATCATTATCATCTTCCACTTCTGCCGTCAAGCGTCGTGGGAGGAATAATTTGCGCTCCAGAGCCCGGTGGGCGGCACTTGATAGTGTCATTCCTTGTGATATTCAATCAATCATGTGCCATGCCGGAAAGCGCGGGCGGTCATGACTCGCCATTTCACTCGATCACCAGAGTCGTGGATCAGCTCAGTGTTCCTGTCTCGTCCATGCCATGTGGCCAAGCCATCCAAGTATTTACTTCTCGGTCTTCGTCTTGGTCTGTTCCCCTCGATCTTGCCAGTTGTCATCAAGTTCTCCAATCCATTTCTTATCATAATATGTCCAAATAATTTTGACTGTCTACGTCTAATTTCTCTAATCAATTTACGATTTTCATTTGTCTCCTGTAGTATTTGGTCATTGGTTTTTCTGTCTGTCCGTGGTATTCTTTGCATTTTCCTCAGAAACCACATTTCTGCAGCCATCAGATGTTTTTTCAGCTTGACTGCTCGTTGCCCAAGTTTCACATTCATACAAAAGAACAGGCTCTATGTATCCCCTCAACACTCCTTTTCTCGTTTCAATTGACATCTTTTTATTGGTCAGAATGTTTTTCATCTTGCTAAAGGCTACTTTCGCCATGACAATTCTTGTTCTAATCTCTTCAAGGCATCTCTCATCAGATGTTATGACTGTTCCGAGATAATTGTACCGATTCACTTGTTGAAGAATATTCCCATTTACTTGTATATTACATTGTGGTACTTCGTTCTTCCTAGTGACAACCATAACCTGTGTCTTTTTACAATTTAATTCTAACCCCAGTTGCTCATTGTGTACAACAACCGCATCTACTAATTGTTGCAGATCCTGCGCATTGTCTGCAATCAATACTGTATCATCTGCATATCTAATGTTATTGATGTTGCGTCCTCCAATGCTGATTCCATTTACATCTTCTAAATTTCTGACAATATTATCACTGTACAAGGAAAAGAGATCTGAAGACATTACACATCCCTGCCTAACACCTCTCTTAATAGGCTGATATTGTCCCACTTCATTATCAATCCTTATGGCAGCTTGTTGTTTCCAATATATGTTTTTCATAAGTCTAATGTCTTTTCCATCAGTTTTTAGATCTGCAAGCATATTCACTATGTTGACATGTCTAACTCTATGAAAAGCCTTTGTGTAGTCAATAAAGCGAAGATGTATATCCTTGTTTACTTCTATAGCACTATCAATAACTGTTTGCAGCATATACACAGCATTTACTGTACCCTTTCCTTCTACAAACCCACATTGTTCTTCCCCTATTTCAGGTTGTAATTTCTTCCTCACTCTTTGCATGATAATTCGTAGCAAAATCTTTGTGATGTGACTCATTATACTAATTGTTCTATGTTGATCACATTCCAAGGCTCCTGATTTCTTTGGGATTGCAATAAATACAGAGTTACATAATTCAGAAGGTATATCTCCAGTATCATATAATGTGTTCAGCAGTCTGGTGATTTGATCTAGTCCATATTCTTCTAAAGCTTTAATCATTTCTGTTGTGATGTTATCTACACCGGGGGCCTTGCCAGCTTTCATATGCTTAAGAACATTTCGAACCTCCATCTTCAAAATTGGCGGTCCTTCACTATTAAATCTAACATCATACTGTTCCTCTCTGTTATCCTCATAAAGTTTTTCACATAATCTGTTCATACATGTATAATCTTATCTTTTTCTATTATGATTTTGCTATCTTTAGTTTTTAGACAGCCTTTGATTGTACAATGTCTTTAATGTCGTCAATTAATTTTCTCCTTGGACGTCCTCTTGATCTCGTCACAGATGATCTTTGATGTAAGGCCGGTGACGGTAGTTGAGGGTATTGCATTCTAACGACATGGCCAAACCACTTGATCTTCTGTCTTTCAATAAATGTGGCACAAGGTGTTGATCCCACTGTCTGTCTGATAACAGCATTTCTTACTCGGTCACGGATTGTTAAGTTGGCAGCTCTCCTCTGGTATCTCATCTCGCAGTTGTTGATTTTGCGAAAGTGTGATTTGGATAAAGTCCAAGTTTGAGATTGGTAGCATAGGGTTGGTGTGAATATGCTGTTTATTATCTGTCGTTTTGTGGACATGGGTATATTTGGATGTTTTAGTAAGGGTGATAGTTGGTATGTAAGTGCACTAGCTTTTTGACATCTGATTTAAATTTCTCTGTCCAATCTGCCATCTTCTGTGATCATACTTCCAAGATATTTGAATTCTTTAACTTGCCGGCTCCATGGCCGAGGGGTTAGCAGCTTTCTCCGCTATTCAGAGGTGTGTTATTTATCTGTATACATAGTGGTCCAGGTGATCTGCTAACCTGCATTACTTCGGTTTTGGCTGTGTTTATGCTCATATTGTATCTGCTCCATGTTGAACTCATATTATCAATATGGTTTTGTAGTCTGCCCTCATCGCTGTAAAACAGGCACTTATCGTCTGCAAATAGAAGTTCCTTTATTTCCTGTGAATCAGTTGTTTCATCTGGAGTAAAGAGTTCAAACTTTTCTGAATCTGTTCTGTCAAGGCTTACTTCTTTGGATATTCTGTCCATGTAGATATTAAATAGCAGAGGAGAGAGCACACATACCTGCCTCACTCCTGTATTGACTGTGAACATATCGTATATACCTTCTTGTGTTCTTACTGCACTTCGGCTCGAGTGGAACATGGCTATGATGTTTTCTAGCAATTGTCCTTGTATCCCATAGTCTTCAAGGCTGGTCCATAATATGTATCTGTCTACTCTATCGAACGCATTTTCCTGATCTACAAACACAATATTCTGCTGGTCACTATCTATATTCGATAGTTTTTTCACATATTTGTCTAAGTGTAAATAGTGCGTCAGTGCAGCTTTTACCTTTCCGAAAACAGAATTGTACTTTGCTTAAGTGTTGTTCAACTATGGGTCTAGTATTTGTTCCAATAGGTTTGCGTACATTTTCCCTATATCGCTCAGGAGTGATATACCTCGGTATGTTTTGCACTCTCTCATATTGCCTTTCTTTTTCCATAATGGTACTATTATTGCCTGCTGCCAATCATCTGGGACTTTTCTTTCTTCCCATGCTATATTAACACGTCTTGTTAGCCATTTAACTCCTGTTTTCGAGAATTCGCTAGACGGTGACGCGGTCATCTACACAGATGGGTCGGTCGTCCGACATGTGAGAAGCTCATGGGCCTTTACAGCTCGGGCCGGAGGGAGAATGGTGAAGGAGGACTCTGGTGCTTTCACTGAAACCCAAGTAGCCTGACCACGGAAGTCATGGCAGTAAGTAAAGCAATAACATGGCTCGAGACACAGACATTCACTAGGGCTTGTTTCCTTAGCGACTCAATGAACATGATCATGAGGATAGAGGAGGGGTCGATCCGAAGAGAATGGTTGCTGCCTCTGGAGCGGTCTCGACTGGCAAAGATTAGTTTCATCTTCGTGCCAGGGCATGCGGGAGTACAAGGAAATGAGCGGGCTGACAAGCTCGCAGGTGAGGCTACTGTGGAGGGCGGACGCGCCATGGACCAGGCCGACATTCTGAATGCTCTACGAGAAGTAAGACTTTTGCGAGAACCAAGTGATGACTGTGAATCTACAACAATGGCCAGACTGCGAGAGCAGCAAATTAAAAGAGGTGTGGCGAAACAAGAACACTACGCAGGAAGCCAAAGAAGATTGATAAACCAACACAGAACTGGCGTCGTTAGCCGCTACACGTTGCGGGATTTGCTGAGGAGGGGATCCGAGCACTTATGGACTGAATGGTTCGATGTGCAATGAGGATGATCTGTCGACTAACTAACTAACTAACTAACTAACTCCTGTTTCCCAACAGGCCTGTATAGCATCTGTGGTTATTCCACCTGGATCCAGTGATTTGTTTTTAGGACTTTTCTGTATAACTGCTTTGACTTCTGCAGTGATGAAATTTGGTTCTTGTTCTCCTTGGCTGTTAGGCACAAACGTGAGGTTTTCTGTGTTATTATGCGCGGGGTTAAGTAGTAGTTCTTGAAAGTATTCTGCCCACCTTGCTAGTCTTTGTTGTGGATTAAATATTGGTATACCTCTTTTGCTGTTTATGATGGAGGTTGGAGTGCAGCATGCATCTCTGTTTCTCGTTATATTGACACGTTTATAAAATTCTCTTGGGTAGTCTTTGCTAAGGTTTGCCATCTGTTGAACGTATATTCTCCAGGATTCATCTTTAGATGCTCTAATTGTTCGTTTGGCCTCTCGTCGTGCTATTCTAGAAGTAACATAGTCTTGTTCAGATTTAGTTGTGATCCATTATTTGAACGCTATTGTCTTCTTGAATATGCTATCTATAATTTCATTGTTCCACCAGGCTGTTCTTAATCCTTTGTCGTGCCCTACTTTCTTTGTTCCACATTTATTTTTTAGTGTGTCGAGCATGGCAGCCTTGAATATTGTCCATTCCTTATCTACGCTTGAGTATCATCAGGGATGTTCTTATGTAGTTTTTTTTTAATTTTTTTTTTAAATTTCTTTATTGAATTCGTCTTTAACTGTATTTTCCTGAAACCTCCTATAATTGATGACATGTGTTGTTACCTGTTTGTTTCTTATTTTCTTGTATGTTGAAATCTTCTTCATTATGACTGATTAGTGATCCGAATCAACGTCTGTATTTGGGAGTGCTCCTGAATCCAATAGTAGTCTTATGTCTCATTTCCTAATTAGAATAAAGTCAATTTGAGATGCTTGGTCTATGTCATTCCATTTATACCAGGTCTTGGTTTGGCTACGACGATGTTGGAAAAAAACTGTTTGCTATTATTAGTTCGTGTTCAGAGCATATGTTGAGTAGGTGTTGACCATTTCCATTACATTCATCCCACGGTGTTCTTTCGTGTGCCTATTCTTCCGTTAAAATCACCCATCACAATAAGTTCATCTGTCTTCCTGACATTATTTAACGTGTCTGCAAGTTTATCAAACTATTCGTCTTTGTCTTCATCACTGTAAGTGTCGTTACATGGGGCGTATGTTTGTATAAAAGTTGTTGTTTTATTTCCTTCTTTGATCTGTGTTAGTATTATCCTTTCCGATATAAATTTAGTGTTGGTAATGGCTTTCACTTTTTCTGGATGGAACAGAAAATCCATTCCATGTTTAGCTGTAGCTCGCTGATCGACGCCACTCCATATAAGAATGTAATTTTCATGTGTTCGTTTTGTGTTCTGCCCCTTTTTCCTAGTATCTGGGAGTCCTAATATTTGAATATTTGATTTTTTCATAAACTCTACGAGAGCTGGTTCTTTATTTCCTAGACCAGTAACATTCCAAGTTGCGAAGATCTCCTTTCTATTTCGTAATCTAGCTGTTGTTGGTCGCTTGTTATTCGATATGTTTCCGGCGTGAACGCTGACAGAGTTGCGTTTTTCTTTCAATTTTCTCCATAACTCTTGAGCAATAGTATTTGAACAAATAAATTCCCTACCGGGTTGCTGCACCTGTCGTAGGTTCATCCTTATTTGAACAAATTGTTCTCGTCATTCTTCTATAAAACCACATATCCATGATTCCCCACTTGAGTGATAATTGTCCACGATTCGCTTCTGTACATCGGGACCGGCTCAATATAGCAATTAAGAACACTTTTCCTTACCTGCATTGACAAAGATAAATTGCACAGAATATTCTTCATCCTGTGAACTGATGTTTTTGACACATTTAACTTTCTAAATACACTTGTCTTCCGCTGTTATTAAAGTACCCGTTAGGGAAGAAATTATTTCTTTGTAATTATCATTACTTCTGATTTCTGTTATTCAGACTTATCAGTTCAGACTAAGTCCTATTATGTTTTCATTCTTGCTGCAATTATATCTATCATTTCCTGTAATAGCGTTTCATTTTCAGCGACCAAAAACTGTGTCATCAGCATAAGGCAGTTGGTTTACATTACTCCCGGCAGCTGATATTCCTGGCACGCCCTGTAAAGAGCTGGTTATTATTTCACTGTACACATTGAATAAATCGCGTGCTAGTTCACAGCCCCGTGTCACTATTGTTTAATGTATTGACAAGTTCTCATGTGTCAGTTCTCATGTGTTTCCATGTGTGAGTTCTCATGTGTGAGTTGTCACGTCTGCCAATTGTTGTCAGTGTATTATTCTTTATTATTCTCCGATCCGCACTAGCAATGGTTAAATTATCCAACATTCATATTATCTCTTCATGTTTCTCTCTATCAAATGCATTAGTGTAGCCAATAAATCGTATTTTCTGTTAATGTCTCATAAATATCAAACAAGGTGTACGGAGACATCACACAAGATTTATACAAATATCACAGAAGACGTACGGAAATATCAAACAAGATGTACATAAACAAAACGACAGATGTATAGAAATATCACAAATGAAATATAGAAATATCTTAAAAGACGCACATAAATATACAAAAGAAGTATTGACAAATCCCAAATATCTATATCTATTCTATCTATATATAGATATCACACAAGATGTATAGAAATATCCAGGCATGGCCATGGGAATCCCATGGGGAAAAAAGGGGGATTTTCTCAATAGTGTAGGGATGGGACGAATCCAAAATATCTATATCTATTCTATCTGTATATAAATATCACACAAGATGTATAGAAATATCCAGGCTTGGCCATGGGAATCCCATGAGAAAAAAGGAGGATTTTCTTAATAGTGTAGGGATGGGATGGGACGGGATGGGACAGGCATAAATTACCATTTGATGGGACAGAAAAACATGTCCCATGGCCTGCGAGGCTTGGCTATGGGAATGTTATTCCCATGGGAATCCCGTGGGATTCCCATGGGAATCCCGTGGGAAAGTCCCATGGGACGGGATGGGACATGCATAAATTATCATTGCAAATTATGTCCCATGGACAACCCTGGCCATATATCACAAAAGACGTACTGAAATATCCAAAAAGACGTATAGACATATCACAAAAGACGTATAGAAATATTACAGACGTATATACATATCATAACAGCTGTATAGAAATGGGTGATGGGGTAGGTGATGGGTGGCGGGGTAGGGGTATCCCCTATCAAAGGAGAAGAAAGGTGTCTCCTTCCCTCCGCTAGCCTACGGGAGACCCTTGGGCAAGGTTGAGTACCCGTTTAGCCTCCCGATCAGGGTTACTGAAGCCATTGGTGAAGGATGTGGATGAAGCTGAAGAGCGGCCGACATAGAGTTGTAGGTTAAGGTCTCCAGCTTCACGGCAGTAGGCAGAGGAACTGTTTTTTGAGAAGACAATGGCTACCGTCATTGACCAGTATGGTCACTGCTAAGAAGGAAAACAAGTGCAAACTACCTACTTTAGAGATGCCAAGAAAATTATGTTGTGCGGTCTCATCGAAAATCAAAGAAACGACGTAAATGGGTGCTCCATAGGAGCAGCCTCATTGGTAGGGATAGTAATGAGCACCAGGTGACTCCAGATCGTCAGCAGGCTACTAGGTGCAAACGACTACTATCATTGAAAGTAGGAACTTGGAATGTTAGAACATTGAGTGCAGATGGAAAATTAGAAAATATCAAACAAGAAATGGAAAGAGAGAAGATTAATATTTTAGGAATGTGTGAAACGAGGTGGAAAGGGGCAGGGATCAAGACAGGAGAGGATTGTAAGATGATTTATTCTGGAGGAGAAGAACGGCAAAGAGATGTAGGCATTATATTGAATCTGCAAACATCAAATTCTGTTAAAGGATATTGAGCCGTGTCAAACAGAGTTTTATTGGTAAAATTAAACTGAACACCTTTTAAAATAAATGGCATTCAAGTATACGCTCCAAAAAGTGAATGCAGTGAAGAAATTATAGAGGGATTTTATAATGGCATGGAGCCTGCTATGAAGAACTGTAAAAAATAATCAGAAATAAATATTACAATGGGTGATTTCAGCGCAAACATAGGATATCAAGGGATGGATGCAGTGTAGGCAACCATAGTTTGGGACAGCGAAACGAAAGAGGATACAGACTTGTAGAATGGGCAAAAGAACAAGAAATGATTGTAGGAAATACTGGTTTAAATAGCATACGATTATGGATATGGAGGAGTTCAGACAGCAGGATGAAGAACCAGATAGATTACATCCTGATTAGCAGAAGGTTTCGAAATGCGTTAACAGTCATAAAAACATTCCCCAATGCAGACTGTTACAGTGATCACAGATTAATTACGGGCACATTGAGGGTAAAGTTAAAAAAGTCAAGTATACAACAGGAAACCCTAAATATGATTTGTGCATATTGAAAACTGACAAAGAAATACAAGATAATATTAACATAGAAGTAAAGAACAAATTTGATATATTGCCTGATCTCTGGATAATATTTCAAGATGTGGATGATCAAAGGGACATGTTGAAGAATTCAATCAGTTGTGCTGCAGAAAAACTATTCCAAAATTAAACAAAGTGGGTCGTAAGACATGGATGACTGAAGAACATTTACAACTAATGGAAACACGAAGACAGAACAAAAATAATCCTGTTAAATATGAATAAATTCACAGAAAAGTCAGAATATTATGTAAGGAGGCAAAAGATGCATGGCTCGAGAAAAACAACACAGAAATTGAAAAACAACACAACAGTAAAAATACAAACTAATGCACAAAAGAATTCAGAAGCTTACTAATCAAAGAACACGTACACCAGCAGGCTGCCCAAAGAAGAAAGATGGAAAAATCATAATAGAAAAAGATCAAATTTACATGTATGGTCAGATTATGTGAAAAACCTTTATGATGATAACAGAGAAGAACAGAATAATATTAAATAATGAAGGAACATCAATTTTGAAGATGGGGGTTCAGAATACTGTTAACCATATGAAATCTGGCAAGACCCCAGTTCAGACAGCAATGATTAATGCTTTAGAAGAATATGGATTAGATAAAGTTACCTTACTGCTGAATACAAATTGTGATACTGGAAATATACCTCATGAATTATGTAACTCTGTATTTATTGCAATCCCAAAAAAATCAAGAGCCTTGGAATGTGATCAACATCGAACAATTAGTATAATGAGTCACATCACAAAGATTTTGCTAAGAATTATCGTGCAAAGAGTTAAGAAGAAAATACAATCTGAAATAGGAGAAGAACAATGTGGGTTTGTCGAAGGCAAGGGTGCAGTAAATGTTGTGTATATATTCAGAACAGTAATTGAACGTTCTATAGAAGTAAACAAAGATCTACACCTTTGATTTATTGACTACACAAAGGCTTTCGATAAAGTGAGACACGTCCACTTGATAAGGATGGTTGAAGATCTACAAATTGATGGAAAAGACTTTAGATTTGTAAAAATAGTGTATTGGAAACAACAAGCTGCCATCAGAATTCATAGTGACTATCAGCCTATAAAGAGAGGTGTGAGACAGGGATGTGTAATGTCTGCAGATCTTTTTTTCCCTGTACAGTGAAAATATTTTCAGAAATATACAAGATATGGAAGGAATCAACATTGGGGGACGATGCATCAATAACATTAGATATGCAGATGATACAGTCTTCATTGCAGACGATGAACAGGACCTGCAACATTTAGTAGATGCGGTTGTTGCACACAGTGAACTAAGAGGGTTGTAATTAAATTGTAAGAAGATAAAGATTGTGGTCGTCACTGTGAAGAAGCAAATACCACAGTGTAATATACAAGTAAATGGGCATATTCTTAAACAAGTGAATCGGTACAGTTATCACGGAAGTTATAACATCTGATGGGAGATGCCTTGAAGAAATTAGAACAAGAATTGCCATTGCGAAGGTAGCCATACGCAAGATGAAAAACATACTGACCAATAAAAAGATATCAAGTGAAACGAGAAAAAGAGTGTTGAAGTGCTACATAGAACCGGTACTTTTATATGGATGTGAAGCGGAGACAATGAGCAGTCAAGCTGGGAAACATCTGATGGCTGTGGAAATGTGGTTTCTGAGGAAAATGCAAAGAATACCCTGGACAGACGGAAAAACCAATGAACAAGTCCTTCAAGAAAGAAATGAAGATTGTAAACTGATTAGAGCAGTGGTTCTCACACTTTTTTGTCCCATGGCCCCATTTACCATATGTTCATAACGTCATTCCCCCCCCCCCCCTTTCGAATGTCCTCCCTATAAATCTCCCCTCACCATTACACAATGTACATAAAATGGAAGCTAAATTTAATAACACATACTAGAACAAGTCTAGACATCTAAATAAAACATGATTTGCGTGTCTACTTACGTTATAAAACGAATTTCATTAGGGCGAGAAGTACAGAACCGTAACATTTAGAGGGAAAAACTATATCAAGTAACTGATTCTTGTATTAATGCGATCTTGAAATAATCTTAATTCCCCCCCCCCCCCCTGGAAACTCTAAAATGTCCCCCTGATGGGGGACGGGGCGGGGGGGGGGGACGGGGGAGAATAGGGGTTGGATTTCCCACCGGTTGAGAACCACTCGATTAGAGACATCAGACGTAGACAGTCAAAATTGTGTGGGCTATGAGAAGACATGAATTGGAGAACATGGTGACAACTGGCAGGATCGAAGAGAAGAGAACAAGGGGAAGACTGAGAAGTAAATATCAGGATGGCTTGGCCACGATGCATGGCCGAGACAGAAACAAGGAGCTGATCCACGGCTCTAGTGATCGAATGAGATGGCGAAACATGACTGCCCACTCTTATCGGCATGGCACGTCATGGATGGATAGATGGTATAGAAATATCACACACGTATAATTGATTATGTATTTGAGAGGCGCCTGCAATAAAACGATCTGCTTCGTTGGTTCCCAGACTGGTTATTAGTTAACACACTCCGCACACTGGCACTCCAGGCACGCCCCTGAGTGCTCCATCATGCTCTGTAGACATCGTAGAATATAGATACTTCAAATACTTCTATCGCACGGTGCTTGAATTCACATCTAACATGATTGGTTGCTGTGAATTTCTCTGAGATCTTCGATTGCACTTAATTGATTTCTTTTGAATGATGACAATTTTCCACGGTTGCCAGTTTTGGTGAATGATAAGCCTGGCTAATTGTGACACTCTTTCAAGTTTATAGTTGGTCGTTCGTCTTAGTACACCTATTCCTTCAGCGAGATGCCATTTTTGCTCTTAGACAACTTATAGAAAACTCAATCGAATTCAATGTAACACTCTACTTAGCCTTTTTCGACCAAGAAAACGCATTTGATTGAGTAGATAGAAACAAGCTACGGGAAATCCTTAAACAATATGGAGTGAGTACACATCTAACAAACATATGTAGAAGCTTATACACCAACAGTGAATGCATAGTGAGAGCAACTGGAGGACACTCAGAACCCTTCACCATAAGATCCGGAGTAGGACAAGGTTGTGTCCTGTCCCCTCTCTTGTTCATAACATATATAGACAACATGTGTAAAGAAGCCAGCCAAACATAGATCGCAAGAACACCGCATGACGAGAACACGGAAGAAGAATCATATGCAAATCTAACCATTAGAGAACACCTGTTTGCGGACGACCAAGCACTAATAGCAAAATCAAAAGCTGATTTACAAGACCACGAAATTTGTAAGGGAACATAACATGAAAATTAGCACAAGTAAAACAGAGGTAATGACTCTAACTAAACAAGAAAAAGCAACAACAATTTACCTAAACGAACATCCCTTGAAACAAGTAAAGGGTTTCAAGTACCTAGGAAGTATAATATCATCAAAAGGCAAATCAGAAAACGAGATCGAAAATAGATGCAATAAGGCAAACCAACTCATTGGACAAATGGCACCAATACTAAAGACCACACATGTATCAATAACTACTAAGAAAGCTCTTTACAACACAATCTTCCTACCAACTCTATGTTACCAATGCCAAACCTGGACAATGACAGAAAAAGAGAAAAGAAAAATCACAACAAAAGAAATGAGATTTCTGAGAAGAATACTCAATGTATCAAGAAGAGATAAGATCACAAACGAAGAAATCAGGACTAAAGCGGGGGTTATAGCTGCACTAAATTTTATTAGAAGGCAGCACTTCAAATGGTTTGGTGATGCATGTAGGTTACCAACTAACAGTATACCACAACAAGCAATGATGTACAGACCAGAGGGAAGCAGAGGAAGAAGTCGACCACGTAAACGATGGACGCAGGGAATATCAGAGTCCATGGGAATATCGATACATGAAGTCATAAGCGGGCACTCTCTCGCTGTTTATGCTTCACCTCGACACCGCAAGGTACAAGAGGAATATGATGAGATGAGATGGTGTCGTCATTAGTAGGTGACAGGTTCGAATCCCGGGCACTCTCCCGCTGCTTATACTTCACCTCGACACCGCAAGGTACAAGAGGAATATGATGAGATGAGATAGTGTCGTCATTAGTAGGTGACAGGTTCGAATCCTTTGTAGCCACACTGTAGCTTTAGTTTTGTTTATATTGTTGTATTCTGTCCTCCAATCTCTTCTTCTTTTACTCTGTATGTGGATCTGGTAGCCCAATCTTTATTATATTGAGTAGATAGAATGTGTATACAGATATATTTGCCCAATCTTTATTATATTCAGTAGACAGGGTCTGTATGCAAATCTCTTTGTCCAAACTTTATTTTATTGAGTAGATAAAGTCTATATGCAGATCTCTTCACTTGTGCCAAAGCTGAGTTGGCAATTCTTTTGGAGTACAATCATATTATGTGAGATGAAATGAATCAGAAACACAGCTGGGGAAAAAGAGATAGAGAGACACATGAGAAAGTAAGAAGAGATATGGGTACCACCAATTCATTGTTGTAATGTGCCATGCCGATAAGTTTGGGCGGTCATATTTCGCCATCTCACACGATCACTAGAGTCGTGGATCAGCTCTGTGTTCTTGTCCCGACAATACCATATGTCTAAGCCATCCAGATATTTACTTCTCTGAATTCCCCTTGTTCTTTTCCCCTCAATCTTGCCTGTTGTCAAAAAATTCTCTAGTTTATTTCTTCTCATAATAATCTTGACTGTCTACGTCTAATTTCTCTAATCAATTTAAGGTTTTATTTTTTTTTCTTTTAGAAAGTATTAATTGTTTTGTTTTTGTGTGTGTAGGGGGGGGGGGGGGGGGGTGTCTGTCCGAGATATTTTTGCACCCAGTAATGAATTTATAAATTCATAAGAACTAACTAATTCAGGGTTTAAAACAAATGTTGGTGTGGACCAAACCTTGTACACAATCAACTAAACAAGTATTATAATGTTCATTTCTATTCACCGAGCATTGAAATTCCCGAAGATCCCACGAAACAAAACAGATAACACCATGACCTCTGTCTAGCGATATATAGTCCTTATATTCAAATGGGAGGTCCCATATAGCGATATATTATCCTTCGGAAATGAATCAGTTTTACGATGAGGCATTTAGCTAGAATGAAACAAGATCAACTGGCCGCGACAGCGTTCAACGTGAAAACATCGAGATAAAAGGCGAGTCGAAGACCCAGGAAGGGTTGACTAGTCGGGGTAAAAGAGACATTAAAGTTAATTGCATATCCTTTACGGGACATCGCAGTCAACACCAGTATATTTTGCTGTTGTAATCTCTTGTCAAGTTTACGCTCAATAAGGTTGCCATTGCTTTCTGAACGACCAGCACCCATACCATTTCATAGAAACACAACGCAAGACGGTCTGCTGCCAAATCACCCGCAGCTGTGTTTCTAACACGGGTATACGGGATTATGAACTGCGTATGTAAATCCTTGTCCACGGAGCAGACAAAATGGACGTTAAAGCAATCAAATATGACGTTAGCACAAATAACAAGATACACGAAACAGAAAAATACATTTCTCTCCATCCTGGGATTCTCCACGGCAAGAGTTAAGTTGAGCTAAGAATCGACATCACCGCACTCAGGACATTCCCACGCTCGCTCCGACCTCTCGTTCAACAGCCAGCGAAGAGTTATACTGCTAATCGTCCCAACTGCCATCTGATTGAAAAGTATCCTCGTCTTCCCTCTCAGTTTTGAGATTCGCACAGAACCCATGCCGATACCCAGCCTTATCATTCTCTCCATTTACGACAAAATCAGTAGGACAAGATAAGAAGTATTGATGTCATGTACTTTCCCATGGCTACTTCTTAAACCATGTGTTAAGGTTAAATTTTCCTATGATTTTATTCAAGCATACGATGTGAATTGCTTGTTCTCCCTGCTTGGCAAGCCTTTCTGGTGTAGCAGTTATAAATTTATTTAGATATTGAGCACAACCCACCACTGGCAACGCTGATCGTATTCTGGTATGAACCTAAGGCCTATCCACATCAATATAGAAGCACTATACTCGAGTTTCGCTCTCGTTTGAGCTCGTCAGTAGTGCATATCCCTGACCGGATCCGGAAACAAGTCCCTGATCACTTGCGTGTGAAGCGGGCGTGTAACCACGCGGCACACAATGGACACGCCAAATTATCATAACAGAATATAACAACGTTACCCATCGTAGTTTAGTTTAGTTTAGTCGTTGGATCAACATCACGGCACACGGTTTAATTCATAAGTGCCCGTTGTCCTCCTAACTCAAATCTGAGTCTGGAGAAACTCAGCTCAATGCATCGGCGAGGATCCTAAAATACTTTGGGTAGATTTTTAACTCGAAATGTTGCCCGGGCAGCGCCGGTAGGCTACTCTTATTCGATTTCCAACTGCCAAGGGATTTTTTACGTGCGCAACAATACACACGGGCGTCCGATCTTACTACCCAGAGACCAGGGGAAATTTTATTACTGGAAGTCCGGGTGGATTTTTAAATAAATCCCCGTCCTCACCGGGGCCTGAACCCGGGACCTCCAGCACTCGAGGCGGACACCATACATCGAGACCACTCAGCCCAACCCTACCCATCGTAGGCTATGCTCAAGTATAAATTTATTATTACCAGAATCGCATGGAATCTTACCGCTTTAGATTTACAGCTGATGCGTTGGTGGTTAATAAAATAGGAGTTAGTATCATAGGTGTGGACACTTACCTTGTACACATCGAATTCTTCTATGACAGCGTCGAAGCATGAGTACACATCATTGAGCAAATCCACGACCTGGTAAAGAGGAATGATACACGAAACATGTTGTCCAATTTGCTGTGTGTTTATACAAGGATATCATTTAACAGAACTCAAGAATGTTTTACAAAACTGTTGCATTCCTTTGCAATATATTGCCATCAACGCAATGTTGATTTTCCGCACAATTTGACCTTAAGTAGTTTGTCGATTTCTGAACGAGAAATCAACGTTTTTGACCAGATTACATTCAGCGTGTGGAATCCATTACTTCACTATCAGCGCGCGTGGAGCTTAAACGCGCCAAACCTCTGGGCTACTCTGACCTCTCAAGAATATATACCACTCTCAATTGACATTTTGTGATGTAATTTTTAATATTTAGTGACATCTTATAATGTTTAGTGACGTCCGTTGGTGATTAATGACATCCGTTAATGATTAATACCACCCGTTGATGTTCAAAACTGTCAATATTTAGAGTCATCTGTTTATGTTTAGTGCTATGTGTTGTTGTTTATTGACGTCTAATTATCTTTAATAATGTCCTTTGATGTTTAGTCACGTCTGTTGACGGTTAGTGACATTTGATGATGTTAGTAATGTCCAACGTGTTGAGTGACATCTTTTGATATTAGAGATGTTGTTAATGTTTAGTGACATATGTTGATGTTAGTGGTGTATTTTGATGTTTAATGACGTCTGATGTTTAAAAACATCTGTTAATATTTAGTGACGTTTGTTGATATTAGTTATGACAGCTGATCTTTAGTTATATCCGATTACATAAAACTAGTTACAAACGTGAGTTATTGTGCCACGGTATGTCTTGTTTAGACAGACAGTCATGTTAAATAAATCAAATTTTAAAACTAAATATTTACTGTTATTAGGTGAAACAGGGCACTCCATGGCTACGTAAAGAAAGTATATGGTGTATTTTTTTTTAAATGATAGTGCAGGTTTTGAAAATATTGCCATTCGAAGTTTTGTATTATCCCACTGTGGAGTTTATGCAACATAAAAGGTAAATACAACAATTGGAACGGTAATATTTTAAAAAAACTGCACCGTCATTAAAAATACACCCCGGCCCGACTAACCACTGCCACTATCTCAACATTTACCACCCTTTACTATCCCTGTAACTCCGAGCACACTGCTTGTACCGGGTGTTTGTAAAGTCTCACTACACTTTGAATGTAGAATAAATTTGAAAAATGAAATACATTATGTCATCAAATATGTGCTAAAAAATTAATTAAACTAGTTACAATAGTTACTGCTATGGTCTAACGTTGCTTTGGGGAAGCTGGAAAGTACCAATGAAGTATTCGTTATAACAAGTGTTGGAAATGTTCACCACGGGTTTCAAGACATGACTGTACACGTGGCTTCATATTGGCAAATACCTTCTGCAACGTGTCTGTTATTTCTTGATGGTAATTCTGATTGCTTCTTTCAGGTCATCAATTGTGTGTACATTATTTTTGTAAACATTTCCCGTAGCAAGAAACTAATTCAACAAATGTCTAACCGCAATGTGATGAGGAGGTTGCTTATCAGGAAATCTTGCTATAAATCTTTGAATCTTGAATCCGTGTGTATCGACCGCCATTTCGGAACACGTGTTCAACCAAACATTTTTTTTTCTTCCTTTGATAACACTATTCTGTTTGGAGTGCAAAGAATTACTCCGGCAGACGACAGTCATTCCCTGAATATTGTTTCACTGTGGACTGTTGAGCACATTGTTTGATGACGCCATATCTACATACAAAGTGTAGTGAGACTTTACAAATACCTGGTATATCCAGCTCAATCCTCCACACTATCTACATATTTTTTACCACGTGTGGTTCCCACTGTTATATATAGGGTGTATTTTTAATGACTGTGGGGTGTCTGGAAATATTGCCGTTCCAAGTGTTGCATTTACCCTATGTGAACTCATACATTTCTCCCGTGTGTTGCCGGGGCCCATAAGGGAAGCAAAGAATAGCAACACTGCAGCCTACCACGCATGTCGTAAGAGGCGACTAAGGAGGCTTGATGGTTCCGTCGCCCTGCTACTGAGTGAGTGCGTGGCGCGACACTGTGAGCTGTGAGTTTCGTGTTAAATGCTTTTGAATCTGCCCGAGGTTTTTTGGAACGTGACTGCATGTTCGGAGTGATGGCGGATGGCTATGTCCCAGAGTTGACCGATTTTTGCCTTATGCAGAAATGCGTGGCTGCTGGGCTTCTGGTTGACTGCCACTGCCATCGACGATGAACTGTATTTCATGGACTGTGTGGGTGAACATCTAGGAAACATCCAGATGGGAAAATGACTGCCGATTCCATCAGAAATGAACTGGGTGTTTTGTGGGGGACTATTGTGTTGACATTCTGGTGGCGACATTATGCACAGTGTATCTGTGCGGGCTGTTGTTTGTCGAGACTCCTGTCTTTTCCACTTTTCACATTGGGCAGTGGGGAGCGTTTTGTGTGATATTCACTGGCACAGGAACGGAGCATAATGGGGACGACCCGTTGCTGTGAAGTTGGAACTGCGACTAACTAACTAACTAACTAATACAACAGTAAAGGTAAATACAAAACATAGAACGGCAGTATTTTCAAAAACCCCACAGTAATTAACAATACACCCTGAATCTCTGGTGGGCACCAACATTAACTGATTAATTGCCATGGGATGATTAATCGTCTTAAACACTCCCGTATCTGCCATGGGTTTGTATGTCATCGAAATCTAGTCATTGCGTTATAATACAACATGCCTGCTATCACAATGATAACGTTTAAGTCATAAATGTGAGCCATCACACTTCCAATTCTCCGCCAACCATTTTTGTTTGGTCCAAACCTACTTGTTTGTTTGACGCCGAATCAGTTAATTACCTCCATGGGAGACGACACAGCGGAGATCTCCGTAAAGCCCACAATGTCACTAAAGTAGATGGACACTCCTTCATAGACCTGGGGCTCGACTCGTAGCCCGGACTTGAGTCTGTCTGCCACACTCCTGACAACAGAATACAAGTCAACAAGACATGACATTTCAACACGATTACTGAAACCAATCCATGTTTTTTATATTTTTTTGTTGCGTATCCCTTACGGGACGTTGCAGTCATCACCAGCATTTTCAGCTGCTGTTGATGTACTAGGCAAGTGTTACGTTCAGTAGTTTGCCATTGCTTTCTGAACGACCGGCCCCAATACCTTTTTCGAAAAAACCAGCACCGCCGTGTTTCGAACCCGGGTATACGGGCTCACAAACCGCGTTCGCAAACCCTTGGCCATGTTTACAGTGCACAATAGCATTCCAAAGTAAACCCTTTTCTTCGTGTCAGATTGTCAATGAAACTACGAATAATTAAAGCCACTTACAGTGAAACGTCGATTAACCGTCACCGTTGGGACCAGGGATGTGACGGTTAACCGAATAGACGAATAACATAAATCCCTAATATATATTTATATGTACAGTTACATGAGTTCACTGTGCGCTTGGAACGAAAATGGAAATAAAATCCTGTAAACGTGAATAATACATGCGTAATATATTTAATTTTACAAAACAATAAATATAAACTTCAACATAAGCGTAGTAATGTACAGACATGTATTGTAATTGTCATCATCTTACTCTGATCTAAATAACGGTTCGGGTTCATACAGGCAACAATACACTGTTCGCTAGGATATAGAACATTTATTGTATAAAGTGTACAGTTGGCGCAGTTGGTAAACAGACCCGCGCTCTCTTATCTTACATATCACAGATAGTTAAACATCCAACATATAGTTGTCATACAACAATCTAGCACACTATCTAGCCTAAGTATATCTATGAATATCTATGAGTCCCTCTCAGGCAGGCCTTGTTGTCTCTCTCAAGTCCGTTTGTCCTCTGCCCGTCTCCGCGTGTCCTAACTCGACACGGGCGGTAACTCTGTCCGAGTTCCTCGTGGACCCCGCATTAGGCGGGCCACCTCAGTGTCCACGGAATCATGGACTTTGTGACCAGCTCTTTCGAGAAGGTTCTAGCTTACTCGGGTCCTGCGCGACTCACTGGTTTCCCTTGGGCTGGAGTTGCAGCCCTCTATTATATGTGAACGTGAGGCGGTGACAGGATCCCCCCTCCCCCCTGACATGATTTGTTGTTGGGAATTAGATCCGTTCTAATTCTGTCACCGAATCACATAAAGTTGGTGTTTGTAGTTTGGTGGATAGTAACCTGGTAACCTACCTACTAGCACTAAAAACTCATGTATTCTACCATACAACACTTGTCTGATTTGGTGCAGAGATCCCTGTCTCTCGTGTGCTTAAATATGCTTATCAGACCGAAGTTACGTGGCGTTTTAGTAGTTGTATTTACAACTCGCCCTTCTCATAGTACCCGAAATGGTACCCAGACAAATAACCCCTATATAATAGAGGGTTAACAAGACCGAAGTCTTGGCTAAATAAGTACACCTTCAAATCTTGATCTGTGTGTGTATTTCTATACACTTTTACTCCCGTATGTTATATAATGCTAAATATGTAGTTACCTTGTTCTTTTATCCCCCTCAGACTACATGTGTCCCTGTTGGCTTGTTAGTGTGTTAACTAATAAGTTGATGTATCTAATAAAGTGACTGTATTTTAAATTGATAGTGTTGAGTTTTGAGGTTTGTGTAACGTGCGTGCTGAATGTGTGGTGTAATTCCAAGCGTCACGAGTTGGGATAACCTCAATCATGTAATACTGCACAGTGTGCAATACCTGACTAGGTATTCCAAGTAGTGGTGCTTAGATGTATCCTAACTGCTAAACTAAGTATATTACAATAACTACTAAATTAAACTCACTACTAAACTAAGTTTTATACATGTATTGACAAATTAGACAAGTCATGCACTTTTACATGGAAGACGCAGACAAATTACAATGAATACGTTTTGCGTTCAATTTGTCCGCCAAGTGTATCGTTCTCTCATTTAATCCTTTCACGCAGTCATTCACTCATCTGTCATTCAATATAGTAATTGGCTAAAATATATATTTAAAGTTGAGGTAAGCGTTATTGCCCTTAGAAAAAAATGGGCTAGGCGATATTTGCCCTTTAAGAAAATACGTACTTTTTGTACAATGAATGAAAAATAGGTTATAATTTAACTAGAGACACTTGTATAGGACGGTTATTTAGCTTATGAATGGTACCGTCTGGAATATTAAAGTAGAATATGTACAAGTTACAGGTTAACACAATTTATATACATCATTAATGGAAATATAATACATATTTAATAGTAAACTAATTAATTACATAATTCCAACGATGATGTGCGCGTTGACGTCCCTTCGTTCGTGTGTTATGCCATGAATGTTAAAGTTAGTATGGCTGTCTCTTGAGTGTTGTCGTCGATGTTGTTCTGTTTCGGCTGTTTGCAAAGGTTTGTAGCAACAGCAAGTATGGATTGCTCTCACTGTCCCGTATGAAATATTACAGTGTTCAGAGATAGTTCACTGGTTGATATTATTGGTTGAAATAAACACAGTTACTGTTTCTTGCTGGAATCGTTCTAGAGCTTAGGCATTTGATGGTATAGTTCTTACAATATAGCTCTTCACGTATGTTTATGGGTGTCGTAATTCACCTAATCACTGAGAGTACTCTAGCAGGTGTAGAGTCACACTGTTATATGTAACGGACTAAAAGTATCACAGTTTATAGTGTGGCTACTGGCCAATGTGATTAGAGTCATTCTACTGGCGCATTTGTCTGCCGTGATAAAAGGTCAGCCACTATGTTATCGGTGCCCTTAATATGGCGAATTTCAAAGTCAAAGTCCTGAAGTAGAAGACACCATCTTTGTAACCTGTTGTTTTTGGGCGACCCATGGCTAAGGACTAATAATGGCGAACTGTCTGTGAGGACCACAAAATGGCTTCCTAAGAGGAACTTAGATAATCTCAATATACAGAACAAAAGGCTCAAACACTCCAATTCAACTGTGGCATAACGAGTCTCAGCCTTCTTCAATTTGCGGCTTACGTAGAGGATTGGGTGTCGAACGCCATCAACTTCCTGCATTAAACATCCTCCTATTGCGATAGCGCTCGCATCTGTGGTTAAAATAAAGGGTAAATTTATGTTGGGTAATCGTAAGACTGGTGGATTAGAAAAAATATGTTTCAACCTACACATTGCATCATCTAAGCTGGTACTTTTACAAATTTTTGATGGATGATCTTTAGTTAACATATCAGAAAAGACTGAGGTGAGTTCTGCCCAATGTGGAATGAATTTAGAATAATAGTTAATCAGACCTAGTAAACTTCTAACCTGCTTCTTTGTGGTAGGTACTTCTAGATTAAGGATCTTGGAAACAATTTTATCATCAGTCAACAATTTTCCTTCAGAAATTCTATGACCAAGGAAGTCTATTTGTGTATAGCCTATTTCAACCTTGGAAGGTTTGATAGTAAGTCCAAAAAGAGAGATTTGGTGGAAGACTTGTTTTAGGGTGAGTAAGTGAGAAGTCATATCAGAAGAATGGACACATATATCATCAATATATGCAACTACATCATTAATTCCGTGTAATAACAATCTTGTTAGTCTCACAAATGTGGCCGGTGCGTTCTTCAGGCCAAAAGGAAGATATAGCCATTCGTATAACCGTATAAGAGAGCGCGGGTCTGTTTACCCACTGCGCCAACTGTACACTTTATACAATAAATGTTCTATATCCTAGCGAACAGTGTATTGTTGCCTGTATGAACCCGAACCGTTATTTAGATCAGAGTAAGATGATGACAGGCTTTTTGGGTGCGAGAGGTCCCGGGTTCAGATCCCGGACGAGCCCCCAAAAAGCCTGTCATCATCTTACTCTGATCTAAATAACGGTTCGGGTTCATACAGGCAACAATACACTGTTCGCTAGGATATAGAACATTTATTGTATAAAGTGTACAGTTGGCGCAGTGGGTAAACAGACCCACGCTCTCTTATCTTACATATCACAGATAGTTAAACATCCAACATATAGTTGTCATACAACAATCTAGCACACTATCTAGCCTAAGTATATCTATGAATATCGATGAGTCCCTCTCAGGCAGGCCTTGTTGTCTCTCTCAAGTCCGTTTGTCCTCTGCCCGTCTCCGCGTGTCCTAACTCGACACGGGCGGTAACTCTGTCCGAGTTCCTCGTGGACCCCGCATTAGGCGGGCCACCTCAGTGTCCACGGAATCATGGACTTTGTGACCAGCTCTTTCGAGAAGGTTCTAGCTTACTCGGGTCCTGCGCGACTCACTGGTTTCCCTTGGGCTGGAGTTGCAGCCCTCTATTATATGTGAACGTGAGGCGGTGACAGTAATACTATAAACCTACGTTACTTTAAAATAATCTGCCACATCCTTCTGTGTCTATGAGGCTCGAGCTTTCTGCGCGGCCATGTTCCGTATCTTACTCAGAAATAGGATCTGTGTTGCAATTTCCTCCTTTGCATTTCAAACCAGTCCATGCACTTTGATAACATTGTTTCTGCTTCTGAGTTGCAGATTGTTGGTTAAGAACTGATCCTTCTTCGTCATCAATTCCTTCTTCTTCAATGGTAGTCACACTAGGATCAATTTCATCATCGTTCAACATTACAAAACCTCCATTCATTGTGTCACATTCCAACCAATCTGTTACTACTTCTGGCGTAATGCTTTCACTGTTTAGTCCTACATTGTTGCACAGTTGCACAATTTCATAAACACTAACAGTCTCAGTTCCTTCAGTTTCGTCCATAGGTTCAAGACATATTTTAAGATGTGTGTTTGTTTGTTGATACTCACGCATTTTCTTTTAAAATACGATGACGGATAACAGAAAATTACTGTGAAACAAGTGACGGTTAAACGACGTTTCACTGCATTTTTTCGCATATCGTTTTACAGGACATTGCAGTCACCGCCAGCATTTTCCAGCTGCTGTTGATGTCTTGGCATGTATCATGTTCAGAAGTTTGACATTGCTTTCTAAACGACCACCTCACATACCTCCATAAGTAACTAGCGCGACGCGATCTGCTGCCAAATCTCGCACAGCTGTGTTTTCGTACGTGGGTATACGGGATTACGAACAATGTCCTTAACTTCTTCGCCAGGGAGACCGGCTCACTGCATTTAGAAAAATGTAAAATTACAGTACGGAGTCACAATTGCACAATATTTATGTTTCTTGGTTTCGTTCTCTCACTTTGAACTCCAGCGCAATGCACACACTTGATGTTACTGCTAGTGAATGCTTTGAGTTGATTATGCGTGAGGTTTAGCTTTCTATTTTACTAGTGTCCCTCGCCATCAGCAGAACGCCTTCTCCGACTTCAGAGGAACTTGCAATTTGCATCCCCAAGTCAAGGACGAGGAGTCAGCACTTAAGTCCAGCTGATGCGGTTAGAGGGGCCGTGTTTACTCTAGATGATGCGGTCCATAGAGACGGTTTAGGTGAGTTACACCTCTCAGCCATGCAGGCCTCTCGATACACAACATTAGTATCACAATAACTTTCCAATTGTTATTATTACTTGGTATTTTGATGATGTTAGTGTTACTGATATAAATATTTATTACTTTTCAGACTAAGCTTTCAACGTGCATGTTTCTCTGTCTTCATTTGCCATTATGTCCAGCATTTTCTCACATAAGGCTAATTTATCTATTCCACCTCTTTCGTTGATGTGCCTCTCAATGTTATGTCTTTGTTTTTGTTTTGTTTTTTATTATTTATTTAAGTGACCTTAGGCCTTGTAATAGGGGCATTTATTTATTTTACTTCTGTAGCGCTCTGTACCTCAGTGTTATTTGTTCTTCTCTATTCACGATATTCTCAACAGTCTTCTCAACATTCACATATACACCGCCTCAAGTTTCCTCACTGTTTCACAACCCATTGTCCGGTATTGTCCAGTATTCCCATCCATAGAGAACAGCAGGTCAAACACATGTTTTCTGTAATAGGAATTTTGTAGTTGTGATATATTTCTGGTTGTTATATGGGTATGGAGGACTCTCAAGAAGCACTAGCCTCAAGATGTAGGTAATGTTGGAAGCAAAGTTGGTCACATAACAGATACTGCCAATGGGAGTGAAGAGTGGAGCCATCACATATTCTAGGCCAATACATAATGTGGATGATCAGTTCCATTTCTGGTAGCCTTTCCTTCCCCGAAAATTCCCAGAGCATTCTTAGAATTGCCAGGTACCCAATTGTATTAGACCAGTGGTTCTCAACTTTTTGGGCCCATGCATCTCTTCACCGTATGTTCAGTATGGCATCCCCCCCCCCCCCCCATGTATTTGCTCCCTATAAATCCCCCCTACACAATTTACGTAAAAATGGAAGCTAAATATAATAACACATACTAGAACAAGTCTAGACGTCTACATAAAACGTGATTTGCGGGTCTACTTACGTTATAAAATGAATTTCAGAAGGGCAAGAAGTACAGAACCGTAAAGTATGAAGGGAAAAACAATATAAAGTGATCGGCTCTTGTATTAACGCGATCTTGAAATAATCTTAATTCCCCCCTCCCCTCCCAGAAACTCTAAATTCCCGAGGGGGGGGGGGGAATTCCCCGCCGGTTGAGAACCACTGTATAAGACTGTAGATTTAGACGAAACGGTGAATGTCCTATAATTGGCCATGGAGAAAAATACGTAGTGGTAACTTAGAAGTGGCGAGTTTGTTGTGCGTGTGTGTATGTGCGTGTGTGTATGTGAGTTTGTATGTGTGTAATTGTGTGAAGAGGGTGGGGGAATAACACCTCAACATTAGGTAACCTTGCTATTAGTATGTAAGGGAATCCCCTTTTTTCCATTTAAGATCCCTTTTTTACACTCAATGAAGTGTATCGAGCAAATGGTCATAGCCTTTTATTTAGATAGGTCAATCTGCACTCGAGAGATCAATATCAAACCAGCCGCCTTTCCTTCCCAATAAATTTCCATATACGTAGGGGCACCATAGTTAACCTTCCTTATGCAAAGGTTAGTGGAGTTATAGTGGAGTTACAATATGAATGGCCATCGAAGGTAAAGGGAAAACCACCGTACATTAAAAGCTACCGATATGAAATAGCTAATACTTACCGTGGTAAGATCTGGTATAAGAGTTCTTCGGATTTCTTCTTCTCCTCCCTCAACTCGACTGTCTTCTCCTCCACCATCTTCTCCAGGTTGTTGGCGTACTGCTCCATCCTCCGCATCAAGTTGTCCATCAAACTGCCACTGTCTCCTAGCGACCTGTCGGAGATATCATCAACTTCATATTACCTTCTACATAACATTTTTGAACAGATTTGCAGCAATATTACCTTTTAGTAAACAACAAACCAATAGTTAGCTTTGAAATAAGAACAGGAGTGCGACAGGGATGCATTTTATCATCTATTTAATTCTTCTCACTATAAATTGGATTACGAAGGCAGCAATAACTAACGCCAGAAATGGAATTCAGTGGACTCTGACAGAGCCGCTTGATGATCTGGACTTCGCTGTCAACACTGTGCTTCTGCCCATACACGAAACCAGATGCAAGATAAACTAAACAAACTTTATGAGAAGTCACAACAATTAATCTAAACATTCCTGGGGAAATGACACAAATAATTAGACTAAATCAGATAAATTGAGCCGAGTTTCAATGTTAAATCTCACTTCAAGAGACGGAATTGTACACCTAGTTAGGTAGCAATGTAAACACAGTTATTATTTCTCCATGTCATCTTCTTAGAGAATAGGAATATATTATTAACATCGTCATCATATGTCATGTCAACTGGAGTAGACTTCCATCCCTCTCTACGGATCTCGGTTCTTGATGTTCTGTATCAACTCTTTTGGTTATAATCCTCCATGCTACCGTTTTAATCCACCTAGCATTTCTTTCTGTCTGCATCTGCTTCTTTTCCTACTGATCTCTCCAGTTGTCACTGTGGCTGCCAATGCCTATGTTATCATTTCATGACCAAAGAATGCTGTTTGATTCTTTCTTATAGTTGCAGTCATTGTTAGTTACTCTGGAAGACCAACGTATTCACTGTAATACTTTGAGGAGCCACATCACCGTTGCTTCCTAGCTCTTCCTAATTTAGAAATATAAACAGTGCAATGAACTGTACCAACGACTTATCTGGAAGGAACAAGACCACCATGTCGCCCACACCCCTATCGTCCAGTCATGGAACATGTGGACAATAACACCACATCACGCATGAAGTAATCGGTATCATTGCTCTCTGTGCAATCCTACAATGGTTCGGAATCTTACACAAGAAGCTGCAGGGTCTCGAATAAGAAGCATCTCTGTTTCTGTTCATTGCAACCTTTTCTACACGATTCTGGACTCAAACTGTGGGAATTGAGAAGATTCTTCACAAGATGTATACCATACACCAATGGCATTAGCGAGGCCGAACTAGGAACCAATTCAATCTCTCGACGTTCGCTGAGGGAGGGAAGGACTGGCCAACTATACCCCCGCGCACTCAAGTCTACAACATATGATGGTCCTAACACTTCACCTACATTACGTTCCCACTACGACTTTGGTAAAGTTTAATTTCAAATACGCTATTTTGTTAGAAATTAGACTTAGACTGCCGATATTTGGGGCACATTATGAGGACAATTAAACAGGAAATCTTAGTGACACCTGGTCAGATTGATGGGATACGAGCAAAGGGAAGGCAGAGAGATACATACCTGGAAGACTTGGCAACATGACATAATCGAGACAAGAACACGGAGGCGATCCAAGAATCTGGTCATCGTGTGAGATGATAATACATGACCATCTACGCTTGTTGGCATGGCACGTGATAATGATGACGTTGGTGGCATTAGGAAATTCATACAGTTTATAATACACCAAAAATAAAAATACAACCACATACCCGGATATTCGCCTAATGGAGCTTTTGACAGACTGACAAGATGGCCGACATTTGGCGTCCTCGGCCCAGCAGGCTTGAATCAGCTCTCCGAAGTGGTGCAGGGTGGCGGGAAGTTCCATGGACGGTCTGAAGGCAGGACTGACTCCATCTTTAACTTTCTGTATAATTTCTGACGTTCATTGAAAAGCCATCAAAATGATAATTAAACGTCATGTGACGTCACTAATTTAACACAATGCTAAGATAAGGTTTCTTCAGTAAACTATCAGCGAAGATATCAAACTGATATTCATGCATTACTAAAATACAGAACGTTTTGCTTTCTTTCCTCTCTATCTCACTCTCTCTCTCTCTCTCTCTCTCTCTCTCTCTCTCTCTCTCTCTCTCTCTCTCTCTCTCTCTCTCTCTCTCTCTCTCTCTATCTATCTATCTATCTATCTATCTCCTCCTCCTCTGCTTCATCCCTATCATTTTGCTTCGACTTGCCTCATACATCACTGCCTTCTTCTTATCATCATTCTCCTCCTCCTGCTCTTCACCTTCTTCTTATGTTTCGGCTTCTTCCTCTTCTACTCTTCATTATGTCTCTTCGTTTTCCTCATCTACTGCTGCTCCTACTCAGTTTCCATATATTTCTCCATTAACTTCCCAGTCTTTTTCTCTTCCTGCGCCTTCTCTTTATTCTTCTCCTCTCCATCAGGAATTGTCTGGGGAGGAAAGGCAATGAGGAAGGCAGCTGTTCGTCTCATCTCATTATGTCATGGCCTAGAATATGAGAAGGCCTAACAGGAACTGAAGAGTTTTTAGTGGGACTATTTTTTTACATTGTGGTGGGGGTCGTTTATTGTTGTGTTTGATTTAGGCATAAGCACGCAACACTTATTTACACATACACACACACGCGCGCACACACACACACATACACACACGCACATACACTCCCAGCCTCTCTCACACAACACTGACATATACACGCTCACACTCGCACGCATACACCAAACTCACACACAGGCGGATATTCGCATTCTCGCAGTCACACCCACACACATACGCTCACACACTCACGCTCAAACAGTCATACACATGCATTCACTCCAATAAGGTATACACACACACATATATATATATACACACACACACACACTCAATCTTACAAATAAACAACATTCAAACGCGTTTATATGCACTCATACATACACTCGTCCGACGGTCACAAATACACATACGCAAACATTCACACATACAGATTCACAATCACACACAAACATGCTCCTTCCACTCTCCCAAACACACACGCGCGCGTGCATCCAGATACATACACAAACACTATCGATGATGCATATGTGTATTATGTGTGCGTGCGCGCGTGTGTACTGTATATATATATATATATATATATATATATATATATATATATATATATATATATATATATATATATATATATATATATAATTTCGTAGGAGAGAAGGGAGAGGGAGAAGGAGAGAGAGAAGGAAAAGAGAGAGAAGGGAGAGAGAAAAAGAGAGAGAGAAGGGAGAAAGAGAAGGGAGATAGAGAAAGAGAGAAGAGAGAGAGCGAGAAGGGAGAGAGAGAAAAGAGAGAGAGAGAGAAGAGAGAGAGAGAGAGAGAGACAACACATCAGAAGTTACCATTTGTGGTCATGTAGACACTTTCTGCAGCAAATGGTGCGTCCCTGGTGACCAGCTCCTGGAGTATGATCCCGTAACTGTATATGTCACCTTCCGTTGTTCCAATACAGTCTTCGTGGCTCCTAAGTATCTCTGGCGCTTTCCACAAACATTCTGTAACATCGACAACATTGACTATCTCTGGCGCTTTCCACAAACATTCTGTAACATCGACAACACTGAGTATCTCTGGCGCTTTCCACAAACATTCTGTAACATCGACAACATTGACTACTCTTGGGCTTTCCACAAACATTATGTAACATTGACAACACTGAGTATCTCTGGCGCTTTCCACAAACATTCTATAACATCGACAACACTGAGTATCTCTGGGGCTTTCCACAAACATTCTATAACATCGACAACAAACAGTATTCTCCTATATACTTCAGATCTTACCTGATTCAATGCCGAAAGATATTATATCGCTAAATACGACCTCTCATGTGTACAGAAGAATGACATGTCGCCATATTAAGTTCATCATGTTATTTGTTTTGTTTCGTGGTATCTTTAGCAGTGTCAATGATCAGTGAACGGAAATTTACATTATAATACTTGTTCATTTGATTGTGTGCCATGTTTGGTCTAAACCTACCTTTTGTTTGGCACTGAATCAGTTAATTAATTAATTCAACTCTACAACTTAATGCTGCAGGGTCAGGTATAACCGGACGAGGAGAATGACTACATTAGGACTGTTAACCACGAACTCAAAGCACGACTGTAAACAGCTGATTTAATTTAATACATAACACTTGCATGTTCTACAACAGGCAGTTTAAAGAAAGCATCGATTACGAGGTGTACAATTGCAAACATTGCAGCAACTAATGTTACACCTTGCCCAAGAGGGCAATAGGGCGACGGAATCAGTATCACATGCGACTAATAGAAAAAAGCATGACTTTCTTCCATTCGTAGTGTAGGCATCGTTATAACCTGATGAATGAAAACACAACGAAAAGATATTTTCCTCCTGTCTAGATGTAGCAGAATAAATGTCGTGATATTCAAGCAACCATGAAGTGGTGGAAGTCTAATTAGAACAAGATAACATAAGGTCCGAGGCAGTAAGACATGCAATTTCAAGAGACTAAAGCAACTATTAAATTACTGAACGTAAAACTTGCCAAGACATAAACAGCAACCTGAACTCCAGAATTGGGGATAAAGGGCAGAGAAGGATAACATCGAGAACACAATTAGAAATATAGGAACTGTACACATTTTCACAAAAGATGGTAAACATTTTGCAATTTCGTTATAGTTTTCAGAAATAATACAGTGCTGTGCTGGAAACGCAAGCCAGTCAAAGTTCGGCAAAGACAATTCATGCTTCTTGATGGCGGCAGTTGATAAGAAAATATGCCAGCACGATACAATATATAGAAACCAAGATCAATAAAGGGATGGTTGTTTCTGAATTCAACACGCTATGGCATTATCGAACAAATATGCAGCACTAGTCTGCTAATTATTCTATTAAGTTGTGACATCAGCTTGAAAAACATGACTGAACAGAATACATGGACGTGCATTGTTCTTACCATGCTGAAACTCCTGGCTCGAGACATCCACGTCCAGGCTACTGAACATGGACGGAAGTCCGAAATCTGTTAATTTCACTGAAAATCGATTGTCAATTAAGCAGACATTACTGGTGAGTCGTCCATGATGACGTATCGGCGATTCGTGGATGTAGCAGAGTCCCTGAAACATACACACAAACACATACATCATTCGTCATGTTCTCCATGGTTAGAAAGGTGCATTATTACTCCGTTTAAAGAGAAATATATTTGACACGTGTAATTCATTCATTCATTCATTCATTCATTCATTCAGTAGCATGTTCTCTGTAGAACTTCGGTCCCATAACAACAGTTTATAAAATAATTTTCTTACAGTTCCATGTTCTTGGTAGGACGTTGCGTTCAACCTCGTTGTGATGGACACTAACTAAAGAACACGAAAACAAAACTCAATAGTTGAGAACTGAGATCTTTGAGAAAAGCAACGAACAAATCAAGAAATGACCCCATTAGAAACGAGGAAATCTATAAAATAATTAGAGTAACACCAGTTGTTAAATTCATTGCTAGACACAGACTTAACAGGGTCGGCCACCTAGTTAGAATGAACCCAATGTCGCCAGCAGCAAGAGCATACAACATGAAAATAGAAACATCGAGAGGAAGGGGAAGATCACGAAAATGATGGATCGACGGAGTCATCAACACCTTAAGAACCAACATCTCAGCATACCAAGCGACCGAGCGGGCGCTAGTTAGGAAACCAATCATCAAACAAGCCTAACGGCATAGGGCAGTGAAGGACAAAATAAGAAGAAAATAAACATGGGTTTGGGACGCAGAGGTGTTTCCAAGGCACCAGGGCTGGGTTATATACTGGCCAAGACCTATTGACGCGTCCTTGTCGAGCGTCCTGGGCAACAGGTCCCTTTGGGGTCTTGGCTAAAGTCAGTAGGATCGCCGATTCTTCCGAAGTCGGAGAGTGTCTGCCTGTACGGCGAGAAACCACCAATCTGCACACCAATAAGCCAGACATGGGACAACGGTTACTCACGCAAACCTCAGGTCCTGTATGACATCACACTGATGTTGGACAACAGGATGTCTTCATCCGACATACAGGACTTCGCGTTGGAGCTCAAGCCAACGAACACAAGCAAGCAAGCAACTTGGGTTTGATTTTCTTCCTCTTTTGTCCTTCACTGCCCTATACCGCTGATTTTCTAGGCACTTTTATGTCCGGTAGCTTGACATTGCGTTTGAACGAGAAGCTTAGGGATTGTAAGGGAATGGTTCTATAGCCCACCATCAGTGAACAAGAAGCTTAGGGATTGTAAGGGAATGGTTCTATAGCCCACCATCACTGAACGAGAAGCGTCGGGATTGTAAGGGAATGGTTCTATAGCCCACCGAGAAGTTTAAAAGTGAGTTCTCAAAATCTTTCGGTCACGCTGACCTTCTCTTCCTCATCATGTGCCATGCTGGTAAGCGTGGACGGTCATCTTTCGTCACTAGAATCGTGGATCAGTTCTGTGTTCTTGTCTCGACCATACCAAGTGGAAAACTTATCCAGGTATTTACTTGTCTGTCTTCCCTTTGTTCTCTTTCCCTCGATCTTACCAGTTGTCACCAAGTTCTCCAGTTTATTTCTTCTCATAACCTGACCAAACAATTTTGACTGTCTACGTCTAATTTCTCTAAAAGTCTACGATTTTCATTCGTTTCTTGTAGGACGTGGTCATTGGTTTTGCTGTCTGTACATAGTATTTTTGGAGTTTCCCTCATAAACCACATTTCGACAGCCATTAGATGTTTTTCAGCTTGTCTGCTCATTGTCTACGCTTTACATCCATACAAAAGTAAAGGTTATATGTAGCATCTCAACACTTTGTTTCTCGTTGCAATTGACAGCGTTTTATTGGTCAGTATGTTGTCCATCTTGCAAAAGTCTTCCCTACCATAGCGATTATTGTTCTAATCCCTTCAAGACATCTCCTATCAGATGTTATGACTATTCCGAGATAATTGTACCGATTCACTTGTTGAAGAATATTCCCATTTACTTGTATATTACATTGTGGTATATCCTTATTCCTAGGGATGACCATAAACTGTGTCTTCTTACAATTTAATTCTAACCCTAGTTGTTTACTGTCTGCAGCAACCGCATCTACTAATTGTTGCAGATCCTGCTCATTGTCTGCAATCAATACTGTATCATCCGCATACCTAATTTTATTGGTGTTACGTCCCCCAATGATGATTCCTCTCATTTCTTCTACATTTCTGAAAATATGTTCGCTGTATAGGGAAAAAGGTCTGGAGACATATCACATGCCTGTCGCATACGTTTCTTAATAGGTTGATACTGACCTACTTCTATATATATATATATATATATATATATATATATATATATATATATATATATATATATATATATATATATATATATATATATATATATATATATATATATATAATCGGAGGTTATAATATAAGCAATATACGCTGTGCAGATGACACAGTATTGGTGGCGGATAATGCAAAAGATCCACAACAATTGTTGGACATTGTAGTAAGAGAGAGTGCAAAGTATGGACTATCATTGAATATCGAAGAAATCAGTAACAGTGGTGATATCAAAGAAAAATGTGACACCAAAATGTGAAATAGAAATAGAAGGAAAAATTTTTAACCAAGTGGATAGTTTTTAAATGGCATTTATAACATCAGATGGAAGATTCACAACAGAGATTAAGATCAGAATAGATCCAGCACAAGCTGCATTTCAGAAAATGAAGAATATCTTATGCCATAAGTCACTATCACTGAATGTAAGAGAGTGCCAAAGTGCTATATAGAACCTGTTTTGCTTGTGAATCTTGGAATGTAAATGAACAAATTCGGAAGAGCTTGGAAGCAAAAAAGATGTGGTTCAGGTATTAGACAACATGATGACAACTGGAAAGATCGAGGGGAAGAGAGGCAGAGGAAGACCAAGAGAAATGATGCTGGATGGATTGGGACGGTGGCATGGAGATATCATTAGCAGAGTTGATCCCAAAAGATAAAGACCGAGATTTTTAGATAGTCATGAACGCCTATTCAAGCCGGCATGGCACTTGATGTTTTATATATATATATATATATATATATGCCATGAGCCTGACGACGTCATGGCATGGTTCGGTTATAGCCTAGGTCACAGAGTATAGGTTACGACTGTGTTCGGAATTGAACACGAGAACGTGGAAAGCAGGGGCTTTCCACACAACGTGATAAACGTTGGAACTCACTTCCCAGGTGATAGGAAGTGAGCTCGGGACAAGTTAGTCGGCGTTGATCCATCGTCCTGTGTGGACATGGTGAAAAGTATACAGCGTTATGGCTCTACATTGAGCCACGCATTTAATCTGTGATGTAGTGTAACGTGATGTGACTGTCGAATAAGTGATGGTATATGTGATATGTGATTGTGTAGATTATACGTAGGAAACTTATAACAGTCTTTGTGTTCACTCTTGTTCGAGTTAACTGGAGTTCGAGTGGGTGATGTGTATGACGTGTGATCGAGTAACCATGATATACTCATGTGCTGCGAGATTACCAGGGTGCTGACTGGAGAAGAATAGAAGAATAAATCATCCCCTGTTGGACACGAGAAGTGTTGCTACACAAGTATCGATAGTAGCTCATTCAGATAGTCCCAGTCATATCCTGGCAACTTGGGGGCTTATCGTCCATATGAAACCTGAGGCCACAGATGATGATTTTACATACGTAACACTTGCCAACGCAAAGTAAGCCACAAAGTATCATTCTACAAATAGAGAATTGGCTAACGGAAAAGTTGATTTCACACATGATGAAACTAGAAACTTAATCATCACCAACTCCAGCTATCATAATGAATTCGAAATGGTAAAACATGTGCAGAACTGTACACATTACAAAAGACATGTGGAAAATTGAACAGATTCGGCAAAAAGATGTATTCATCAAGTGTAATAATTAAATGTCTTATCAAGTATTGAAAATGTGACTATGTGAAGTATATAAACAGTTAGTATTATGTGATTGAAGATATTGTTGCAAGACTTTAAAGAGCAAGAGAAATTTATTTCCTACAAAAGTGTCACTAGTAACAATAAGTATGCACAAGTTGAACTGTGAAATTACTATAATTGTGAATGAAGACAAATCAAGGAGTCAAACTCGGAAAAATGAGTCAACAGTGAGTATTGATTATGCTAATGAGCCAATGGACACATCGTGTGACGGGAAAGTGCCTTTTGTGTTGATATAACATGCCTATAAAAAAGGGAATTCCCCGTACAAACTGTTAAAACCAGGTCACCTGTGAGCAGACATCGATTTTTTTTTTCAACTCAAGCGGCGTGTAATGAAAGGAGTCAGCGGCACTAAGGTCAAATCGAGGTCAGACGTTCGACAGGTCTACTGTGTTAATGAACAGATGTTCAACGTAAACAGAGAAGGGACAGTCATTGCTGGCTACAGTTGTGGAAGTTCAAGAAACGGACACACAAGTTAACAATTTGAGACGTCAGGATGTGATCAGCCAGGCTGAAATAAACTATTGTAAAACAACGGGAATATTTTCTAATAAACACCGGAACTGTGTGAACTTGTAAGGTGCCGGTATTTGACAGAGAACATCGTGTTATATACGTGGGGCCTTGTGTGTGTGTAGTTCATAGCTGCCGTAAAAACATAAAGTAGGCGCGATTGGATCAACTGAAATTGGGTTAAATATTTTAACTGTGTGATTAGACAGTGTAAGTTAGGAAAATTGTAAACAAACAGCAGGACAGTTTAAGCTAAGAACAGGATAGGCAATATAGAAACCATTTGCGTTGTGCAATTAGTATTTAACATTAGTCTATTAATTAGGCATGTGCATTTATCATGAGTTATGTTATATATTGTGACATGTTGTTATTGTTTAGTTTGTGTTAGGTATGTAATTGTGAATTTGTTTATGGGACAGTAATCTAACGAATGCATATAAAATTACTTGTTAGCAGCATTATGTAATAATTGGAGTACGTCCTACGTTAGGAAATAACTAATTATTGAACAACTTACTAGTTAGTATAATAGTTAATTAGTACTGTATGCGGAAACCAATATATTAACGAAAATTATACAATAATAAGATTATAGTAATAATTAGTGAACTACACGGTAAAATATTTTACGGTTGTTATGTTATTATAATTAATTTTGGTTATAGTGTATTAACAAATTAACACATCGAGTGTGTAAGTATGAGCCCTGTCATGAACTGTTATAATTTCCTTTTACAACATAAACTTAAAACAAGCATGGTTTGTTGTGTTTGAAAGTTTATTCTGGTATTAACGGTTGTTTGCATGCAGAAGTTTGGTTAATTTAAATTACCATCATTTCTTGCATGCAGGTTTGAGGATAATATTATTCTTTTGCAAGTATTTTATTGTTATTTAAAATAGAATTGGCAATTATTGGTCCAGTGGAAAATTAACAGATAGTGAATTAACACCTGGCGAAGTGAATTTCGCATGAGTGAGTTTGTTTACAGCTGGAGACGTGCATTGCCGGCATGGTTCGTGGGTAATCTTTCTGTGCCGACAAGAGCATTTCTCAAGAATGTGTTTCGCATCGTGTAGAGCAGCCTTCCGGCATATGGCATGGGTAATTGTTGTGTGGCGGGGGACTTGCTATCCAGGGTGTTGGGCATAGGTGATTGTAGGTTCAACTAACTATTGTTGTGTGTATGGGTAAATGATACACAACAGAGTGTCGTTGAGGTAAAGTGTGATTTAGAAATAAAATAGCCTACAATTGATAACAGCATGTGAGGTTGTGTTGTATCAGAACCTGACCGGTGTCGCGTCTCGTGGTTATGATACGCGACATTGTTTTGGCTATGGTGGAACATAATTTCTAAGGATTTAGTTCATATTTTCCACTGTATAAATTCTTTGAAGTTGAGTTTGTGGCATGCAGAAATTATTTGAATTAACATCATCATGTCTGGCATGCTATGGATTGAGTGTAATATTGCTAGTTTTTTTTTTCTAAGCAAGTATACTTTCAGATGCAGCACTCAAGTGTATACAGACAGGATATCCAGTAAAGAGGTACAGTGTGGGCTGACCGAAGGTCTGTGATTTTCTGGATCCGAGGGTCATACCATATGATACCAAGAGTAGGGTATAATCTCTGAGGTAAGGATTAGTAGCACCGTACACAAATCTCTGCAGAATAAGAAGGAAAGCAATAAGTCAACATGAAGACAGTTTGTTGATAGATTTGCAGAGAATATGATCAAACTAGTGGGAAGATTTTATTATTGGGTGACTAACTAATATAATAGGCGGTGCTTAAAGGGTAAAGCAAGAGAGTTAATGATGATAGCAAAGACACTAATGTAGTTAACAAGAGAGACATCATCTTCATGGTATTAATATAATGATTTTGACATAGCTGTAAGATAGCAGTCAACATTGCACCCAGAAATAAAAGTGGAGGTTAAGATGTTGTTTTTGACTGTTGGAGACTATAACTTGGTTATCGAATGGCTGTTAGTGGACGATGTAGTAGTAGTAGTAGGCCTCTTTCAGTCCTGAAGGACTATAGAGTTGTGCCGCTTGGGAGGTGCATGGCAGCACCGCTGGTGACTGTATAGTCCAATTCGAGAATGACAATCTCTGTCACAGTTTCCGCATCTGTGAGACGAGGCAAGTCCCGCAGTAAGTGACTGCTCTTTGAGCCTGTGCCGTCTCTCCTCAGTTTTTTGGATCTGATTGCGCTCAAAGAGCACCAGTCCGTTTCGTACATCTCTTCTCCAGGAGCATCTGTCTGTTGCAACTCTCTCCCACGTGTCTGGATCTATTCCAATGGTTTTCATATCTTGTTTACACACATCCCTATATCGCATTTGGGGTCTTCCGGTTGGCCTCTTTCCTGTGGCTAGTTCTCCGTAAAGGAGATCTTTGGGAATACGTTCGTCCTCCATTCGAGATACGTGGCCCAACCACCGGAGGCGTCTCTGCTTGAGGAGGGTGTGCACTGTGGTAATATCTGCTCTTTCAAGCACCTGTTTGTTTGTTATGTGGTCTTTCCATGTTATGCCCAGGATACGTCTCAGACATCTTATGTGGAAGGAATTCAACTTCCTTTCCTGTCTTGAGTACAGGGTCCAGGATTCAGACCCGTAGAGTAGTGTGCTAACAACACAAGCTTTATATACTTGAGCTTTTGTACGCTCTGTTAGTCTATTATTCTCCCAAACTCTTTTAGCTAGCCTGGAAAATGTTGTGGCTGCCTTTCCAATGCGTCTGTCGATTTCTGTCTCTAATGAAAGATTATCTGATATTGTCGATCCCAGATACACAAAATCGTGGACGACTTTCAATTCATAATTAGAGATTTTGATTGACGGAGGCGCATCAGCATCTTGTTCCATCACCTGTGTTTTATTTAGGCTAATGGTGAGCCCAAAGTCTTTGCAGGCAGCTGCAAAACGATCTATGCGCCTTTGGAGATCTTCTGCTGTATGAGTAGTCAGTGCTGCATCATCTGCAAAAAGTAGTTCTCTTACGCATCTTGGTCTTATTTTGGTCTTTCCCTTGAGTCTTGATGGGTTAAAAAGTTTGCCATCAGATCTTGTGTGGAGGTATATGCCTTCAGTGGCAGTCCCAAATGATAAGTCGTATAGGCAGTAGGATTCAGCACTTAAAAGTGATATCATATAGCGTTCATAGATATTAAGGCTATGCACTTGTTGTTTGCATGGATTCATTTTGAGTTCAAAACATTAACAATTCCAAGAAATTGATTGTTATTTATTGATGCAATGAATTGATGGATTAAGTGATTCATAAAGTTCAGGATAATTAATTGAACCATAGATAGGAAGACATTGGTAATATTGCAGCGCAATTATATTAACTTTACAATTAAAAAAATTAATTTATAAATTAGTAAGATATAAAATAATACTAGATAGCTAGCAGTAGGAATATGATGGTCAACATTTATAAAGGTAATGATATGTGCTTATTGATTTCTGGTAGATTGTATAGTTTGGTTATGGTGTTTGGTTTGTTAGAGCTACAGAATTAAACACACTACTTAATCAGTACAATAATGTTATAATATAGCCTACAGTAAATTAATAGTAAATATACAGTGTATAGCTATTGATTACAACGAATTTGAGAATTTAAATTATTATTAACACTTTATAAAAAACAATGGTTAGAGATTTTTTAAGAAATAGTGATTGAATGTAGTTTAATATTATCAATTAATGGTAACTTTATATTATTTTAGTTTAGTGTTTATGACTTATATATTTACATGGCAATGATTGTTATTATTGCACATATAGTATTATATTATATATTATATAATTATAGGGTGGGTGTTGTGTTGTACATAATTATTATTACCATTACATAATTGTTATTGATACTTATTAATAAATATTGTGAACTATTGATGTAAATGCTATATAATTTTAGTAATGAGAATATAATTACTTATTGGTTGAGTATAGATATTATTTAATTTTATTATTAATTGATTGATTGAGACATATATTTGTGTTGATATTTATTATTATGTTGCATTTATTAATATTGTTGATTGATTTTGATTAATTTAAGAACAAATTGTCTAGATTTATAGGATGATTAGTATTGGAATAATTAATGAAATTGATGAGAGTACAATATAGAGAATGAAGATACAACAGAAGCTGTGGCAGTTGAAGCGTAATGATTTGGTCAAAGGGAACGAAGCGGCCAGTAACATAAAATGCTCTCAAGCTTATTAGCTGCAATTGTGTTCATTGCTATATGCTAGGTCTACAACCAGAGTCAAAGAGGATGTCTATTTTAATATGCTGGCGGTACTTGGGACTTGGTACAGGCATGGGTGGTGGTGGAAGGCTGTGGCTGCAGTGGTTGACTGACTGGGGATGCGGGTGGTCAGGTATGGTAACGCGACAACAGCAAAGATGTGCTGGCGGTACTTGGAACTTAGTATCGTCCTTGGGTAATCCTTGCAGTCGGGTATCAGTCTGTCTACCATGGGAACGCTGGCTTGCGTTGTACAGGTGGCCTTGTATGTAACGCGATAACAGCTGATCTTCTAGACCTGGGACGAGTGGCTTAGCAAATGAGTGGTGAGGATGAGCAGATGAAGCTGAGTGATGGTCAGTCTTGTATGACCACTAGTGACGCTATCTACCAACACGCTGAATTGATTAAAATACCTGCACAGCATTGATAGAATGGAACTATTGATTCTCGGAGTCATATTAGAAACTGAAGGTTCATTCAGAAACATAATAGAACTTGAGGGTAGAAATCTTGATTCGATGCTATAAAGAACATTTACATTGATATTGTTATACAGAAATTTGGTTAAAGGTCATAGGACAAAACAGAGGTATGCATTTGGATGTACTGTATATTTTGATGAGAATAACTAACTAGTTGTATATTTCAGAGTGACAAGAACTTAACAAGAGGTTATGGAAAGACGATGGATAGTTAAATTAGAATTAGATTGTAGTAGTGGTACATTATAAACTAAATAGGGTGCATTAATATTGCTTACATAACTGAAAATTGGATATTTCAAAAATTGATTCTCAATTCTTGCCCGTGGAAGGGAGGAATGCCATGAGCCTGACGACGTCATGGCATGGTTCGGTTATAGCCTAGGTCACAGAGTATAGATTACGAGTGTGTTCGGAATTGAACACGAGAACCTGGAAAGCAGGGGCTTTCCACACAACGTGAAAAACGTTGGAACTCACTTCCCAGGTGATAGGAAGTGAGCTCGGGACAAGTTAGTCGGCGTTGATCCATCGTCCTGTGTGGATATGGTGAAAAGTATACAGCGTTATGGCTCTACATTGAGCCAGGCATTTAATCTGTGATGTAGTGTAACGTGATGTGACTGTCGAATAAGTGATGGTATATGTGATATGTGATTGTGTAGATTATACGTAGGAAACTTATAACAGTCTTTGTGTTCACTCTTGTTCGAGTTAACTGGAGTTCGAGTGGGTGATGTGTATGACGTGTGATCGAGTAACCATGATATACTCATGTGCTGCGAGATTACCAGGGTGCTGACTGGAGAAGAATAGAAGAATAAATCATCCCCTGTTGGACACGAGACGTGTTGCTACACAAGTATCGATAGTAGCTCATTCAGATAGTCCCAGTCATATCCTGGCAACTTGGGGGCTTATCGTCCATATGAAACCTGAGGCCACAGATGATGATTTTACATACGTAACACTTGCCAACGCAAAGTAAGCCACAAAGTATCATTCTACAAATAGAGAATTGGCTAATGGAAAAGTTGATTTCACACATGATGAAACTAGAAACATAATTATCACCAGCTCCAGCTAGCATAACGAATTTGAAATGGCAAAACATATGCAGAAATGTATGCATTACAAGAGACATGTGAACAATTGAACAGATTCAGCAAAAAGATGTATTCACCAAGTGTAATAACTAAATAAGTCTTATCATGTATTGGAAATGTGACTATGTGAAGAACAATTTAGTACTATGTGATTGAAAACATTGTTGCAAGACTTTAAAGAACAAGAGAAATTTATTTCTTGCAAAGGTGTTACTAGTAATAATAATTGTGAATGAATACAAATCAAGGGGTCAAACTCGGAAAAAGGAGTCAACAGCGAGTATTGATTATTCTAATGAGCCAATGGACACATCATGTGACTGGAAAGTGCCTTTTGAATTAGAGATGGCAACAAACCACTTGGTGTTGATATAACATGCCTATAAAAAGGGAATTCCCCGTACGAACTGTTAAAACCAGGTCACCTGTGAGCAGACATCGATTTTTTTTAATCTTCAACTCAAGCGGTGTGTAAGGAAAGAAGTCAGCAACACTAAAGGCCAAGTCAAGGTCAGAAGTTCGACAGGACTACGAGAGAAAACGTAACAGGCTTACTGTGTTAATGAACAGATAGTTAACGTAAACAGTGAAGGGACAGTCACAGCTGGCTACAGTTGTGTAAATTCAAGAAACAGACACAAGTTGACAAATTGAGACGTCAGGATGTGAGCAGCCAGTCAGAAATAAATCATTACTAAATTAAAACAACGTGAACATTTTGTAATAAACACCGGAACTGTGTGAACTTGTAAAGTGCCGGTATTTGACAGAGAATACCGTGTTATATTCGAGAGCCTTAAAAGTGTGTAGTTCACAGCTGGCGTAAAAACTAGAAACTGTGTCAAATATCTTAACCGTGTGATTAGAAATTGTGAGTTAGAAAATGTGTAAACAAACAGAAGAACATTTTAGGTTAACACCACTCTGATGTAGGAACTGTGCGCATTGTACAATTAATATTTATTATTAGCCATGCGTAGTTAGGCAGTAATGTGACATAATGGTTATTGTTTACTTAGTGTGTTATAGTAATTGTGAATTGTTATTATGTGGCAGTAGCCTAGCGAACACAAATAAATTAGTTGTTAGTTACATTGTATTACAACTGGACGGCCTGCATTAGGAAAGAATCATAATTATGAAACAATTTAGTAGTTGGTATAATAGTTAATTGGTAGTTAAGTGCAGAAACTAGTATATTAACGAAAATTATATGACAATAAGATTACATTAATAGTTAGTGAACTATACGGTAGAATATTTTACGGTTGTTAGGTTATTGTAATTAATTTTGATTATATTATGTTAACAAATTAACATATCGAGTGTGTAAGTATGAGCCCTGTCATGAACTGTTATAATTTCCTTTTACAGCATAAACTTAAAACAAGCATGGTTTGTTGTGTTTGAAAGTTTATTCTGGTATTAACGGTTGTTTGCATGCAGAAGTTTGGTTAATTTAAATTACCATCATTTCTTGCATGCAGGTTTGAGGATAATATTATTCTTTTGCAAGTATTTTATTGTTATTTAAAATAGAATTGGCAATTATTGGTCCAGTGGAAAATTAACAGATAGTGAATTAACACCTGGCGAAGTGAATTTCGCATGAGTGAGTTTGTTTACAGCTGGAGACGTGCATTGCCGGCATGGTTCGTGGGTAATCTTTCTGTGCCGACAAGAGCATTTCTCAAGAATGTGTTTCGCATCGTGTAGAGCAGCCTTCCGGCATATGGCATGGGTAATTGTTGTGTGGCGGGGGACTTGCTATCCAGGGTGTTGGGCATAGGTGATTGTAGGTTCAACTAACTATTGTTGTGTGTATGGGTAAATGATACACAACAGAGTGTCGTTGAGGTAAAGTGTGATTTAGAAATAAAAATAGCCTACAATTGATAACAGCATGTGAGGTTGTGTTGTATCAGCACCTGACCGGTGTCGCGTCTCGTGGTTATGATACGCGACATTGTTTTGGCTATGGTGGAACATAATTTCTAAGGATTTAGTTCATATTTTCCACTGTATAAATTCTTTGAAGTTGAGTTTGTGGCATGCAGAAATTATTTGAATTAACATCATCATGTCTGGCATGCTATGGATGAGTGTAATATTGCTAGTTTTTTTTTTCTAAGCAAGTATACTTTCAGATGCAGCACTCAAGTGTATACAGACAGGATATCCAGTAAAGAGGTACAGTGTGGGCTGACCGAAGGTCTGTGATTTTCTGGATCCGAGGGTCATACCATATGATACCAAGAGTAGGGTATAATCTCTGAGGTAAGGATTAGTAGCACCGTACACAAATCTCTGCAGAATAAGAAGGAAAGCAATAAGTCAACATGAAGACAGTTTGTTGATAGATTTGCAGAGAATATGATCAAACTAGTGGGAAGATTTTATTATTGGGTGACTAACTAATATAATAGGCGGTGCTTAAAGGGTAAAGCAAGAGAGTTAATGATGATAGCAAAGACACTAATGTAGTTAACAAGAAGAGACATCATCTTCATGGTATTAATATAATGATTTTGACATAGCTGTAAGATAGCAGTCAACATTGCACCCAGAAATAAAAGTGGAGGTTAAGATGTTGTTTTTGACTGTTGGAGACTATAACTTGGTTATCGAATGGCTGTTAGTGGACGATGTAGTAGTAGTAGTAGGCCTCTTTCAGTCCTGAAGGACTATAGAGTTGTGCCGCTTGGGAGGTGCCTGGCAGCACCGCTGGTGACTGTATAGTCCAATTCGAGAATGACAATCTCTGTCACAGTTTCCGCATCTGTGAGACGAGGCAAGTCCCGCAGTAAGTGACTGCTCTTTGAGCCTGTGCCGTCTCTCCTCAGTTTTTTGGATCTGATTGCGCTCAAAGAGCACCAGTCCGTTTCGTACATCTCTTCTCCAGGAGCATCTGTCTGTTGCAACTCTCTCCCACGTGTCTGGATCTATTCCAATGGTTTTCATATCTTGTTTACACACATCCCTATATCGCATTTGGGGTCTTCCGGTTGGCCTCTTTCCTGTGGCTAGTTCTCCGTAAAGGAGATCTTTGGGAATACGTTCGTCCTCCATTCGAGATACGTGGCCCAACCACCGGAGGCGTCTCTGCTTGAGGAGGGTGTGCACTGTGGTAATATCTGCTCTTTCAAGCACCTGTTTGTTTGTTATGTGGTCTTTCCATGTTATGCCCAGGATACGTCTCAGACATCTTATGTGGAAGGAATTCAACTTCCTTTCCTGTCTTGAGTACAGGGTCCAGGATTCAGACCCGTAGAGTAGTGTGCTAACAACACAAGCTTTATATACTTGAGCTTTTGTACGCTCTGTTAGTCTATTATTCTCCCAAACTCTTTTAGCTAGCCTGGAAAATGTTGTGGCTGCCTTTCCAATGCGTCTGTCGATTTCTGTCTCTAATGAAAGATTATCTGATATTGTCGATCCCAGATACACAAAATCGTGGACGACTTTCAATTCATAATTAGAGATTTTGATTGACGGAGGCGCATCAGCATCTTGTTCCATCACCTGTGTTTTATTTAGGCTAATGGTGAGCCCAAAGTCTTTGCAGGCAGCTGCAAAACGATCTATGCGCCTTTGGAGATCTTCTGCTGTATGAGTAGTCAGTGCTGCATCATCTGCAAAAAGTAGTTCTCTTACGCATCTTGGTCTTATTTTGGTCTTTGCCTTGAGTCTTGATGGGTTAAAAAGTTTGCCATCAGATCTTGTGTGGAGGTATATGCCTTCAGTGGCAGTCCCAAATGATAAGTCGTATAGGCAATAGGATTCAGCACTTAAAAGTGATATCATATAGCGTTCATAGATATTAAGGCTATGCACTTGTTGTTTGCATGGAATTCATTTTGTGTTCAAAACATTAACAATTCTAAGTAATTGATTGTCATTTATTGATGCAATGAATTGATGGATTAAGTGATTCATAAAGTTAAGGATAATTAATTGAACCATATATAGGAAGACAGTGGTAATAGTGCAGCGCAATTATATTAACTTTACAATTAAATATTAATCTATAAATTAGTAAGATACAAATAAATACTAGATAGCTGGCATTATGAATATGATGGTCAACATTTATAAAGGTAATAAGTGTTTATTGATTTCTGGTAGATTGTATAGTTTGGTTATGGTGTTTGGTTTGTTAGAGCTGCAGAATTAAACACACTACTTAATCAGTACAATAATGTTATAATATAGCCTACAGTAAATTAATAGTAAATATACAGTGTATAGCTATTGATTACAACGAATTTGAGAATTTAAATTATTATTAACACTTTATAAAAAAAACAATGGTTAGAGATTTTTTAAAAGAAATAGTGAGTGAATGTAGTTTAATATTATCAATTAATGGTAACTTTATATTATTTTAGTTTAGTGTTTATGACTTATATATTTACATGGCAATGATTGTTATTATTGCAAATATAGTATTATATTATATATTATATAATTATAGGGTGGATGTTGTGTTGTACATAATTATTATTACCATTGCATAATTGTTATTGATACTTATTAATAATATTGTGAACTATTGATGTAAATGCTATATAATTTTAGTAATGAGAATATAATTACTTATTGGTTGAGTATAGATATTATTTAATTTTGTTATTAATTGATTGATTGAGACATATATTGGTGTTGATATTTATTATTATGTTGCATTTATTGATATTGTTGATTGATTTTGATTAATTTAAGAACAAATTGTTTAGAGTTATAGGATACTTAGTATTGGAATAATTAATGAAATTGATGAGAGTACAATATAGAGAATGAAGATACAACAGAAGCTGTGGCAGTTGAAGCGTAATGATTTGGTCAAAGGGAACGAAGCGGCCAGTAACATAAAATGCTCTCAAGCTTATTAGCTGCAATTGTGTTCATTGCTATATGCTAGGTCTACAACCAGAGTCAAAGAGGATGTCTATTTTAATATGCTGGCGGTACTTGGGACTTGGTACAGGCATGGGTGGTGGTGGAAGGCTGTGGCTGCAGTGGTTGACTGACTGGGGATGCGGGTGGTCAAGTATGGTAACGCGACTAACAGCAAAGATGTGCTGGCGGTACTTGGAACTTAGTATCTTCCTTGGGTAATCCTTGCAGTCGGGTATCAGTCTGTCTACCATGGGAACGCTGGCTTGCGTTGTACAGGTGGCCTTGTATGTAACGCGATAACAGCTGATCTTCTAGACCTGGGACGAGTGGCTTAGTAAATGAGTGGTGAGGATGAGCAGATGAAGCTGAGTGATGGTCAGTCTTGTATGACCACTAGTGACGCTACCTACCAACACGCTGAATTGATTAAAATACCTGCACAGCATTGATAGAATGGAACTATTGATTCTCGGAGTCATATTAAAAACTGAGGGTTCATTCAGAAACATAATAGAACTTGAGTGTAGAAATCTTGATTCGATGCTATAAAGAACATTTACATTGATATTGTTATACAGAAATTTGGTTAAAGGTCATAGGACAAAACAGAGGTATGCATTTGGATGTACTGTATATTTTGATGAGAATAACTAACTAGTTGTATATTTCAGAGTGACAAGAACTTAACAAGAGGTTATGGAAAGACGACAGATAGTTAAATTAGAATTAGATTGTGGTAGTGGTACATTATAAACTAAATAGGGTGCATTAATATTGCTTACATAACTGAAAATTGGATATTTCAAAAATTGATTCTCAATTTTTGCCCGTGGAAGGGAGGAATGCCATGAGCCTGACGACGTCATGGCATGGTTCAGTTATAGCCTAAGTTCAGAGAGTATAGGTTACGACTGTGTTCGGAAGTGAACACGAGAACGTGGAAAGCAGGGGCTTTCCACACAACGTGAAAACGCTTGGAGCTCACTTCCCAGGTGATAGGAAGTGAGCTCGGGACAAGTCAGTCGGCGTTGATCCATCGTCCTGTGTGGACATGGTGAAAAGTATACAGCGTTATGGCTCTACATTGAGCCACGCATTTAATCTGTGATGTAGTGTAACGTGATGTGACTGTCGAATAAGTGATGGTATATGTGATATGTGATTGTGTAGATTATACGTAGGAAACTTATAACAGTCTTTGTGTTCACTCTTGTTCGAGTTAACTGGAGTTCGAGTGGGTGAGGTGTATGACGTGTGATCGCGTAACCATGATATACTCATGTGCTGCGAGATGACCAGGGTGCTGACTGGAGAAGAAGAGAAGAATAAATCATCCCCTGTTGGACACGAGACGTGTTGCTACACAAGTATCGATAGTAGCTCATTCAGATAGTCCCAGTCATATCCTGGCAATATATATAGTGAAAGGTTATGGTTATTCATTGGCACATAGTCAAATTTATTGGAGTTTCATAGTTTTATGATTACGTATTCTTCTTATATAATACATAATCATAAGATTCCTATAAAGTTGAAAATGTGCTAATCAATAGTCATAACATTTCACTACTGCAGCTAATGTGGAAAACAATAACAACGTTTCACTAAAGTTGATGATGTACAAGAATTCATGAAAGATGACATTAAATCACATTGATGACATGCATAGCTGTAACGTTACACTTAGGTTGACAAAATTAATGATTGTCAGTGATGCTGAAGGTGTGAAAGAATGCAGAAATGATAATATTCGACAAATATTAGCAACGTGGAGAAATATATAAATGATAATAGTCACCCACAGTGATGGTACCAACGAATGCATGGATGCTAATGATGAGGTGAATAAATGCAAAGATGGTAGCATTAAGTAAGCCTTATTTTGTTACAGAATGTACGAATGATAATGACATTCACTAACCTTTATCATGGTACAGAAGTGTTCAAATGATAACATTCAGTAAATATTATGACGCAAAGGAACAAACGAATGACACATGACATCGACAATGTGAATGCATGCGTGTATGATAATATTCATTTTTTTCCCCCGTGTTTCCATCTTGTTTCAGGATATTGCGGTCAACACCAGCATCTTTCAGCTGTGTGTTGATTCCTAGGCTAGATTATGCTCATCAGCACGCCACGACTTTCTGAGCGACCGGCTCCATACTCTCATAAGTCACTGGCGCGACTCGAACCACTTCTAATTCTCGTGCGCTTACGTCAACCACGAGAGTATTCGGGGTTAACGGAGAAAGCTGCTAACTCCTCGGCCAGGGAGCCGGCGATAATATTCAGTTGCATTGATTAAATGAAGAAATACTTGACTGATTATGTCAGATCTTAGTCTTAGATATGACTGAGCTACCGTATGACAGAAGACGGTACTACCTGTTTCTGTTAGCGCCGAATGTTGGGCGGTGATCACCAAACACCGACACAAATCACCGACACCCCACATTGTGCCAACGGCTTTGGGCGGAGGAGAGGAATTTGGGTGGTTACAAGCCTTACCCTAGTGCGAGGAAATGCAAACTAACGACTAAATGTCATGGCAGGGCAGACCAGACCTTAAGCCTTGGTCGGCAGCTGGTCTAGGATGGAAGCTCCGACAGGCGGATATTAAGAGCATTGATTTGCTGACCGGCAGCTTCTGCAGCTTGTCTTGTTCCAGGCGTACTGGTGTTACCTTTCCTCTGGAGTGAACTGGGCAGGCCGAGAGAGGGATCATGCTGCATGAGCAACACATGGTCTCTAAATTCAGTCCAGGCTTTGCGTTATAGAGAGGTATAACTCCATTTTACAAACTATCGTCTGTCAAGACAACAAGGTGCCAGTCAATTTGATTGATAACATTCGGTGAAGTTGACGATGTGACAAAACATATGAATGAGATATGACGCTGATGGTGTGAAAATCTGAATGGGTTATAAGATTTGACTCACACTGGTGATGTGAAAGAAGGTATGAATAATAAATGATAACGACACATGAATGATAACATTTGACTGACGATGATATTGTGAATGAACATTCACTAAATTTGATTATGAGAAAGTACTCGTGGATAACATTCGACTGACGTTGATACTGTGAATACATATTTACTAAAGTTGATGATGAGAAAGAACGCGTGAATGATAACATTCGACTGATGTTGATACTGTGAATGCAGATTTACTACAGGTGATGATGAAAAATAGCGCATGAATGATAACGTTCGACTGACTTTGAAACTAAGAATGCATATTCACTAAACTTAATGACGCGAAAGAAGGTATGAATGATAACATTCGACTGACGGTGATACTGTGAATGAACTAGTTATAGCGTAGACTTATGTTTATGATGAGAAAGAACGCGTGAATGATAAAATTCGACTGACTTCGATACTGTGAATACACATTAACTACAGTTGATGGTGACAAAGAACGCGTGAATGATAACATTAGCTCACGTTGATGATGTCTGTGCACAGAGAGAACTTGAACTGGGCGTCCAGGTTTATGTTGACATTCCAAATGAGATCCTGGACAAAAGCAGACAGTTGTGTAAATATGTGCTTGATTAAAGCATTGAATTGGGGGAGGGGGTTGGGCGGTTGGTTAGTAGTTTGGTGGTTGATTTAATGATTGGCTGGTAGGTTCGGTATTATCTGGGTGGTTGATTGGTTGATTGATTGCTTGCTTAGTATACTCTGGAAGACTTATGTTTAACTATTAAATTCTATGCATTGATATTTGAGGCCTTAAAATGGCTTGTGTCTATCTGCCTGAGGTTAGTGCTGAGGCTTTCCTACCCAGCCGGTACCAAAGCACCATCTCCGGGATGACTGTGGGCATACTCTCCAAGCTCAGAAACAAACAGGGTGCACTATACTGGTTCTGCAACGTTACATCTGCGGAGGGTTATGTTAGGATGCAACGAGTTCACAATTCAGCACAGCAGATACCGACTGTCCAGAATTAGACCGACATCAATAATGAATCCCTCCGCGGTGTTTAGGCACTTATTTCATTGTTATTAATCTCAGACTCAATAGCCAGAGGGATCACTCAAGTACAGAATGTTTAATTGGGGTTAAAGGCAGCATGATCGACTTTATTGCACCAGGTTTATCCCATATGGCGCGGTCTCATTTCTCAGAGCGTCCTGTCAGAAGTTTATCAAATGAGAACGAACTCCATAGCTGCAGCGACGAACCCCTCAGCGTCTCTGAGAATTATGTACTAAGGAATCGAATGACTGAATCTGAATACGACCCCACGACTTCCAGAGCGCGAAACAGGCGGTTTGATCTTTTCGCCACTCTGACCTCTTCAAGTACAGACGCAGGTCTTATTGCAACAAGCAACATGTTAAGCCATGGCTATGTTTATTATAGGTTCAAAGGTACTTCACTCGCACAAGATGTCGGAACCATTTCACTTGCTTCGGTAAACATGTAATATAGAGAGTGGTACCTAGGACACGGGTGGGGAATGTTTCGTAGAGGCGTGCGGAAGTATTATTATAAAGTCATTCAAGATGCCAGCCTAAGTCCTTGCGACTTCACTCTGTGTGCCAACTTGTGCACAATATTTTTTTTAATATACAGCAACCATTAAATAAATTAATGTGGTCTTGTGTGTGAATTGGACTATCACACAAGTTTAGTGTTGAAGAGATGTGAAAATAGGTATAACTTTAAAAGAATTATGTATCTCACAATAATTAAAAATTCAGTTGAAACAAACAAACAAACAAACAAACAAATTAGATTATATGTTGTATTTAAATCCACTCAGCGTGCCATCGATAACCGTTCCGAGTGTCGTGCATGGAATGTTTGCCGTAGGTTGCCGACTCCTGGCATAGGATATGCACGTTTGTGTTATGTCTTTGCGTCTCTCGCTTCAAATTCGAAGTGTAAATGTGTGTGATTTGTCTGTAACTATCTTTCTTTTAACAGCTTTGATACAGCTATCTTATTTGTTTTTTCTCGCTCGCTTTGAACTCAAGCGTAGTCCATACACACTACTTCTAGTAGTGCCGGACGGAATTTTGCATGAGGATTAGCTTTACCTATTGACAGTGTCCCTCGCCATCAGGTAAATCCACTCCGACTTCAGAGATGCTTGTAATTTACTTCTCCAAGTCAAAGGCAACAAGTCAACATTTTAGTCCAGCTGTCTGATGTATGGGGTTGAACCTCTTATCTCGACATCAGCACGCCGAATGTATAAGAACGCGCGTTCGATCCTTTCGGTCATGCTGACCTACATATTTGTGTCTATCTTTGATTGTCTATCCAATGATGCGTACGATGTACTTCTTTATGTTTTATCAATGACTCTTATTTCATAACATCCATCCATCCATCATGTGCTATGCCGGTAAGCGTGGGCGGTCATGTTCTGCCATATCACTCGATCACCAGAGTCGTGGATCAGCTCCGTGTTTCTGTCTCGACCATGCCACAAGGCCAAGCCATCCAGGTACTTGCTTCTAGGTTTTCCCCTTGGTCTGTTCCCCTCGATCTTACCAGTTGTCACCAAGTTCTCCAGATCATTTCTTCTCATAACATGCCCAAAAAATTGTGACTGTCTACGTCTAATGTTTCTAATCAGTTTACGATCTTCATTTGTTTCTTGAAGAACTTGTTCATTGGTCTTTCTGGCTGTCCATGGTATTCTTTGCATTTTCCTCAGAAACCACATTTCTACAGCCATCAGATGTTTTTCAGCCTGACTGCTCATTGTCCAAGCTTCACATCCATATAAGAGTACAGGTTCTATGTAGCATCTCAACACTCTTTTTCTCGTTTCAATTGACATCTTTTTATTGGTCAGTATGTTTTTTCATCTTGCTAAAGGCTACTTTTGCCATGGCGATTCTTGTTCTAATCTCTTCAAGGCATCTCCCATCAGATGTTATTACTGTTCCAAGATAATTGTACCTATTCACTTGTTGAAGAATATTCCCATTTACTTGTATATTACATTGTGGTATTTCGTTCTTCCTAGTGACGACCATAATCTGTGTCTTTTTACAATTTAATTCTAACCCTAGTTGTTCACTGTGTGTAACAACCGCATCTACTAAATTTTGCAGGTCCTGTTCATTGTCTGCAATCAAGACTGTATCATCTGCATATCTAATGTTATTGATGCATCGTCCCCCAATGTTGATTCCTTCCATATCTTCAATATTTCTGAAAATACTTTCACTGTACAGGTAAAACAGATCTGGAGACATTAAACGTCCCTGTCTCACACCTCTCTTAATAGGCTGATATTGGCTTACTTCATTATCAACTCTTATGGCAGCTTGTTGTTTCCAATATATGTTTTTTACAAGTCTAAGGTTTTTTCCATCAATCTGTAGATCCTCAAGCATCCTTATCATGTTGACATGTCTCACTTTATCGAAAGCCTTTGTGTAGTCAATAAAGCAAAGGTGTAGATCTTTGTTTACTTCTATAGAACGTTCGATTACGGTTCTCAGTATGTACACAGCATTTACTGTACCCTTGCCTTTTACAAAACCACATTGTTCTTCTCTTATTTCATGTTGTATTTTCCTCATAACTCTTTGCATGATAATTCTTAGCAAAATCTTCGTGATGTGACTCATTATACTGATTGTTCGATGTTGATCACATTCCAAGGCTCCGGATTTGCAATAAATACAGAATTACATAACTCCTGAGGTATATTTCCAGTATCATATATTGTATTAAGCAGACTGGTAAATTTATCTATTCCATATTCTTCTAAAGCATTAATCATTTCTGTTGTGACGCTGTCTGAACCAGGGGTCTTGCCAGATTTCATATGGTTAAGAGCATTCTGAACCTCCATCTTCAAAATTGCTGGTCCTTCATTACTATTTTGAACATCATACTGTTCGTCTCTGTTATCGTCATAAAGGTTTTTCACGTAATCTGACCATACATGTAAGATCTGATCTTTTTCTATTATGACTCTCACGAAGTTCTTGATGATAAGTTCGTGATATGGTCGTTGTCTAGGTAACGATACTCCTGGGGTGTCAATTTAGCTCTCTCACTGTCTTACACTATGACTCACCCCCGCAGTGCACATTCACCAGTCAGTAAACAAGATCGATTTTGGCGCACATAATCCTTTAATACAGAAAGAACACGGACAAACGGAACACAACTGTATATCCAGAAACAATATAATCCATAGAATATAAATATCCTCCTCACAATTTAACACGTACACATCACTGTCTTCTCACGGCCTGCTTCATATCAATCCACAAGACAGGTAATCCAGCTACTATCCACAGCTGGACCTCACACAATACACCCACACAATGGGTCTAGTCTCCACTAACTATCCAACCCACTCTGGGTTTTAGGCCTGCATTCACCACTGGGAGAACAACACAACACAAGAACTGACCCACAGTCAGTCTAAACTCCCACGTCCTCGACAACCGATCCGTTCGGCGCCAAAACATCAACTGTCCTCAAGTCCTCTGACTTCACCCAGAACTAACCTCTCTCTCCCCATCCACCCTGGGGGTTTCCACTCACACCCGCCCCATTATTTCTCAGGGTTGATTGTTTTTCTCGTAGCCAGGTCACTCACCTTACTGTCAATGACCCAGGCATATGTCATTATTCCCCCCCCCCCCTTAAAAGAAAACATCGTTTTCAAATGTTGGGAGACTAATACTTATCAAATATGTGACCCAGACATATTGCCTGGGTAGTCGTAAGTATAAATCCAACTTACTCTAGCTACCACACTAAATAATACATCAAATGCTCATAGTACACTTCCCTATTCCCCACACATCAATACATCCACTGTCTATCTTGTGTACCAATGCATGAACTCCTACGTCACATAATAATAATACATCATATCATAGGGAACATAATATCTGTGTACCTGCAAGTTTACTAACATCCTCAAGAAGACACAACCTATTTGTGTACCGACCCTGTATCAGGTGGTTCTTTTCTTGCCTAAAACCTCCACCTATTTCTGTCGATGCTGTGTCTACCCTTCCTGTACCCATGCCTCATGTTTCCTATATTTTTAAAACATCTGTTTGCTAATCCTAACCCTGGTTCAGTGAAGTCGTTAACACTCTTTTGAACTGCCTTAACCTTGCAATCTGCATATTGTACCGTTACACTGGAGTCTCTGTTTAGTCTGACCTCTTTATTAAATCCTGGCCAATATACCTGGCATCCTGCTCTATGCTGCTTCCGCCTTACTCCTATGTGCCCTGCACATGCCTTATCCTGAGCTGTTCTAGTATATCGGTCTCTATATGCTAAGGGTGCCACTCCTTGCCCGCATGCCGTTCCGTCATCTGAAAACCGGCGAGTGAGTGTATTGTTCTTCCTTCCGAAGCACCATCTACCCTTCTTTGATTGTCTATGTTCTACTCTACTACACCCTTTGATACATTTGTCGAGAGTAGTATCTTGTCTCTGGGATTCCCTACAGCTATATTTGAGATCCATTCTCACCTGCTCAGCTGTCCTATCGTTGCCCTCTATGTCTACTTCAAGTGTCTCTGTTTCTTCAGCTATACTCTCTAATTTAGGTGTTCTTTTAGTAACTACCCCGTTACTACTTACACTATGTATCTGGTCTCAATAAACTACTTCTTCTTCTATACAATCTTTAACTCCTGGCACGTTTCCGATTATCAAATCTGCCACTGGTGAGTCTAGAACACACGCTACCACTCTTTCTATGATATATGGTGTTTTTACTGCTATCACGGCTAATGGGTAGAATTCTACTGTCCCATTAAATGTTATGGATCTAATCTTTTTCCCTGTATAATCCGAGGGATGCACTAAACTCTTTCTAACTCCGATGGACGTACATCCGGAATCCCTAATTGTTAACGCTGGCCTATCATCAACAAATCCATGGTGCATCTACAGACTTCCTCCTTCATGCACTGCTGATCCTGCTTTAACTGTGTGACCACATATTAAGACTGGCTGACCGTCTTTTTCAAACAAAGGTTTGCATCCACTACAATTCTCATTGTTCAGCGTCTCAATTACTTGTGCTGCATTAGAGTGCTCTGTTTTTCCCATCATACACTCGTGGCTAACATGCCCTGTCCCGCCACATTTGAAGCAAATAATGTCCTTCTTCCTATTACATGTTGGCCCACTGGCTGGTTGCCCGTCACACTGTGCTGCCTTGTGTCTCCAGCTCCCACAATTCAAGCATCCGGCATAACTATTTGGACGCCTCTGGAAATTCCCCCTTTTGTATGGGTACCGTCCTGCTCTGCCAACATAGTTGCCACGGAAACCATTATCTTGAGGTTCTTGCTGCTCACCTTTCTGTGCTGAATCCACACTTTTCGCCCTTGGTCTGATGACTGGATTCTGGTCCTGTTTAGTGTACGCTGCACAGACTATTTCCTCACTAATTTGTCTACCAATATAAACGTTAGGATGTGCCGTCATGTAATTTTTCCCTAACTGTGACATTGTATCTATGTCCTTTGGCTTACGTTCCTCAAAGAAAGCTACTAAGTTTGTATTGCATGCAGATACTACCTTGTCTCTTAACATTAAATCCACTAATTTATTAAAATCTTTCCCTACTTCTGCAAGCTCCATCCATTTGTTAAATGTATTCTTTACTGTGTTAACAAAATCTGTGAAATCTTGATTTGTTTCTGGTCCTAAGTGTCTAAACTTTGTTCCATAGCCATGCTCAGTTAGTTGGAACTTTGTTAACAAACGTTGCCGCAAAATAGTGTAGTTGTTTCTTTCTTCCACAGGTAAATTAAACATTGTATCTAGGGCCTTACCCTTTAAATACTCGCCCAGTCTAATCGCATACTCGCCTTCTGGGATGCCTAACACTTTCACTGATGCTTCGAATCTCGACAAATAAGATTCCAAGTTGTCTCGGTCCGTAAAGTATCGCAATTTCAATCGTTGTGACGACTGCGAAGCTCTTCTGCTTTCCTCACTTTGACCCTTAGATGATAGTTCTAGTTTTCGAAGTGCAATTTCCGCTTCCATCTTAATCTTCTCTTTCTCAATTTCCATTTTCATATGTGTTTCTCTCTCTCTCTCTCTCTTCCTGTAGACGCTTGGCTTCCATTTCAGCCTGTCTTTGTTCTCTCTCAGCTAACTTTTCTTCCTGTAGACGCTTGTTTTCCATTTCAGCTAACTTTACTTGTGTCTCTCTCTCTCTTCCTGTAGACGCTTGGCTTCAGCTACCTTTTCTTCCTGTAGGCGTTTTGCCTCGCGTTCATTATGCCTCTCCTCTCTTTCCCAGTGCTGAACTTCTTTCAATTTTGCTTCTGCAAACTCCTGTAACTCTTTCCCCTTCAGGCCTAACCGTTCACCTGCTTCAATATATTCCATTAAAGTAGGCATCTTGTACTTGTGGACACGTTGTTGTCTGTCAGCCAACTATAAATGTGAAGACTCTGCTGCTAGTCTTTGTGTACCTTCCCTAAGTACACCTCCTCTCAGACTGTACGTAAATTCGTAGTGCTAAAATATCACTCTGTACTCACCCAGTCACTCTATAAGCACTAGGTAGTGATGGGGGAATATCACCTATACTCCCTCGCATATATCTATAACAAATAGTTGTATAAAATTTCTGGAAATATTGTTAAACATACATATAAATACATATACAAACGAATGGATGATCCACACTAAGTGTTTTCTATAAAACGCTAGACGCACAAGCCAAGTACACGGAGACTGTGATCACAAAGAAATAAACCACAGTAACATTCACAAGCTTGTGTAGGGACACCCACAGTGCGCGTATTATATAAACTGACAAAGACCACTAGACAGCAGAAATGACGAAAGATCACAATAATAACATATATCCAAATACAACCAATATCATATGTAAATATTATGAAAAGAGAAGGAAAGAAGAAAAAAACATATAACACCAAAATATACACAGATCTGACGTCAGACAACACGTCTCTAGATAATAGTTAGGACCCCAATGCCAATGCACGACACGCTAACTTTTTAGCGTTTTCCTTACAAAAAATATCTTAAGCACCAGAAATACCCACGTTTTGCAAGGCCTATCCTGATGTAGATAGAGATCGCAAAAAGTGCCTATCCAACAACTACATGTAATAAAATATCCATATATATATATAAGTACACAAACGATAACGACTGTTAAGACGATGAGAGCAAACAAAATGTCCAACTGTTTGGCTGACAAATATGTGCCTATTAATCCGTCGCCACAGGTTCGTTTTTAATAATTTTGCACAATATGCTGAAGATGTCTACGACGCTAGTTTCCAAAGCTACTTATTGTTTTGTTGAGTCGTTATTGAAGTCACGTGGTGATCACAAGCTCCAACTGTCGACAAAATTGAAGATGATAGTGAGTATCCAAAATGTTCTGTCTCGACACAGTCCGTAACGTTATTGTACTTTCATCTGGACGTGGTGACAACAAATTAATAATCCAAACGTCTTTATACCTTCGTTGCGGAGATGGCGTTTCGCTGTATCATATATGTGATAGATTCGCGTTTAAAGGCAAAGTTCAGCAACAACAAAAAAAAATGGCAGCAAATGTCCAGCGCTTTTAAACTCTGTACAGTCAGTTCTTTTTGGCAACTGTATGCAACCTTGTTTGCGGTGATGACACTTCGTTGTTAAAATGTTTGCTCATAACAGAGTAATGATCACAAAGAGATTCAACACAAGGACGAACATAAAATCTGGTTTTCGTTAAAAACAACTTGGTTATCCAGTTCTCCTGTGGAACATTTTAGTAAATGTCCACTGTCCCTGACCTTGACCCCCGCAATCAATCTCAGTCAGTACCTCCGTCAGTACCTCAGTACATCTTTATCAAATCAGTGGAAAAATCCTCAGTAAATATTTCCACACAACCTTCTCAGCCCCAACACGGCTGCTCGTTTAACTCCGTGGAAAATTGACTTTACACCATTAACCCGCCCCAACTCTGGCTGCGGTAGGGTACTGTTCCTACCTCCTTCGGTCACCTGTCTTCGTAAACAGCGCTGACCCGATTTGTCCGTGGAAACTCACAATTTCCACCGTCCTCCCCCGTTGTGTTACATGAGGTGAAATTCTTCACTTGTCGACCCGCGACCAACACATTGCGTTGCCTCAACACACACACACACACACACACACACACACACACACACACACACACACACACACACACACACACAATGTCTCACCACGCACAGGACTTCGCGACGAAATTTCTCACTGTCTGTTATCTGTGGTTTCAATGCTGTCTTCGTCACACCCACACACACCTGTCAGGGTATCGTCCAGCTAGTATCTTGGCGAATTTACCTGTCCTGACCTTTACTTGAACTGTCTGTATTACTTCTCGGACACTTGTGGCCTTGACCGTCTACTTAAAATGGTGTTTATTCTTTGTGCCATAATTGTCGTTGTAAATGGGCATCCGAATAATGTCTCTGATCTTAGTATCCTCTCTAATCGACGAGTTCACAGATAAACAGAATGACAACATTGTCTATAATGCAATGGGTTTCTTGATCGGACGAGCTCTCAGATATCTCACGAAGTTCTATATGATAAGTTCGTGATATGGTCGTTGTCTAGGTAACGATACTCCTGGGGTGTCAATTGAGCTCTCTCACTGTCTTACACTATGACTCACCCCCGCAGTGCACATTCACCAGTCAGTAAACAAGATCGATTTTGGCGCACATAATCCTTTAATACAGAAAGAACACGGACAAACGGAACACAACTGTATATCCAGAAACAATATAATCCATAGAATATAAATATCCTCCTCACAATTTAACACGTACACATCACTGTCTTCTCACGGCCTGCTTCATATCAATCCACAAGACAGGTAATCCAGCTACTATCCACAATACACCCACACAATGGGTCTAGTCTCCACTAACTATCCAACTCACTCTGGGTTTTAGGCCTCTATTAACTATCCAACCCACTCTGGGTTTTAGGCCTGCATTCACCACTGGGAGAACAACACAACACAAGAACTGACCCACAGTTAGTCTAATCTCCCACGTCCTCGACAACCGATCCGTTCGGCGCCAAAACATCAACTGTCCTCAAGTCCTCTGACTTCACCCAGAACTAACCTCTTTCTCCCCATCCACCCTGGGGGTTTCCACTCACACCCGCCCCATTATTTCTCAGGGTTGATTGTTTTTCTCGTAGCTAGGTCACTCACCTTACTGTCAATGACCCAGGCATATGTCAATGACTCTTCCATCTCTTGTCTTTAGGTAGCCTGCTGATGTACTTGTTCTTTGATTAGTAAGCTCCTGAATTGTTTTGTGCATTAGTTTCGCATTTTTACTGGTGTGTTGTTCTTCAATTTCTCTGCAATATTTCTCAGGTCATGTTTCTTTTGCCTCCTTACATAAGGTTCTGACTTTTCTGTGAATTGCTTTATATTTGGCAGGATTATTTTTGTACTGTCTTCTTGTTTCCATTAGTTGTAAAATTTCTTCAGTCATCCATGTCTTACGGCCCACTTTCTTTACTTTAGGAATAGTTTTTTCTGCTGCACAACTGATTGAATTCTTCAGCATTTCCCATTGATCATCTACATCTTGATATAGGATCTCTAGATCAGACAGTAAATCAAATTTGTTCTTTACTTCTATGTTAAAATTATCTTGTATTTCTTTGTCAGTTGTCAATTTGCACAAGTCATATTTAGGGTTTCCTGCTGTATACTTGACTTTCTTTAACTTTACCCTCAATGTGCCTATAATTAATCTGTGATCACTGTAACAGTCTGCATTTGGAACTGTTTTTATGACTGTTAACGCATTTCGAAACCTTTTGCTAATCAGGATGTAATCTATCTGGTTTTTAATCCTGCTGTCTGGACTCCTCCATGTCCATAATCTTCTAGTATGCTGTTTAAACCAGGTGTTTCCTACAACAATTTCTTGTTCTTTTGCCCATTCTACAAGTCCTGACTCCATCCCAGCAGAGATATACAAGGCAGGTGGGCCGGTCCTAACAGAGCAGCTTCACCGAGTCTTCACAAACATATGGATGAACGAGACCATGCCACAAGATTTTAAGGACGCGTCAATAGTCCACCTTTACAAACGTAAAGGAAACCGCCAATCCTGTGACAACCACCGAGGCATCTCCTTGCTTTCAATTGCAGGGAAGATACTCGCCAGAATTCTTCTCAATCGCCTCACAGCCCATCTCGATCAAGGTCTTCTTCCTGAGAGTCAATGTGGCTTCAGAAAAGAACGTGGAACTGTTGACATGATTTTCGCTGCGAGGCAGCTGCAAGAGAAATGTCAGGAACAGAACTGTGAAATGTTCTCCACTTTCATTGACCTTACCAAGGCTTTTGATACAGTCAGCAGAGAAGGACTGTGGAAGATTATGGCAAAATATGGCTGTCCACGAAAGTTTGTCCAAATAGTGTGGCTATTTCATGACGGCATGCAGGCAAGAGTACAGGAAAAATGGTGAGCTGTCTGAACCCTTTCCTGTCACCAATGGAGTGAAGCAAGGATGTGTCCTGGCACCAACACTGTTCAGCCTCATGTTTTCAGCCATGTTGATGAATGCCTTCGAGAACGACGACATTGGAATAGACATCAACTACCGTATGGATGGAAAGTTATTCAATCTCAGAAGGCTGAAAGCTAAAACCAAAATTAACAGTGGCACAGTCAGAGAGCTCCTGTTTGCTGATGATTGCGCTCTATACGCCAACTCAGAGGCGGACATGCAACATAACGTTTCAGCTTTCTCACATGCCTGTGCCAACTTTGGGCTCAATATCAACTTGGAGAAGACTGTAGTTATGTACCAGCCAGCTCCAGGGAATAATCACACTGTGCCGAATATCAAAGTGAATGATCATAGACTAAGTGTTGTGGACAAATTTATCTATCTTGGCAGCACCGTGTCACAAGCTGCCACAATCGATGACGAAGTGAATGCAAGAATCTCCAAGGCCAGTGCAGCCTTTGGCAGACTGTACAAGAATGTATGGGACAGAACTGGAATAAGCCTGCAAACAAAGCTAAAAGTCTACAAAGCAGTTGTATTATCCACACTGCTATATGCTTGTGAAACCTGGACTGTTTATCAGCGACACGCTAGGAAATTAAACCACTTCCACACAGTCTGCCTTAGGAAGCTACTGAAGATTAAATGGCAAGACAAGATTCCAGATACTGAAGTCCTAGAAAGAGCATCCATGTCCAGTATCCACACTCTACTGATGAAGAATCAGATTCGCTGGGCTGGTCACTTGACTCGCATGCCAGATCACAGGCTCCCTAAACGAATTTTTTACAGCGAACTGCGTTGTGGTAAACGCTCCCAAGGTGGCCAGAGGAAACGTTTTAAAGACACTGAAAATTTCACTGAATGCTTTTGGAATTCATCATGACACCTGGGAGGCTGCAGCCAGAGACCGAAATTCGTGGCGTGCATCATTGCGCAAAGGTGCAGTCATATGTGAGGCAACCAGGACTGCAAGAGCTGTGAAGAAAAGGCAGGACAGAAAAACCACTGCAGGAAATCCTCCTCCAGAGACGTCAAGCATTCTTTGTCCACATTGTCAAAGAACATTTCGAGCCAAAATAGGCCTTATCAGCCATCTTAGAACCCACGGCTCCACACCTTCAACCCCACTGGATGAAATGAATGGTCATCATCATTCTTGATGGACAAACAACAAAAACAAACAAGTCTGTATCCTCTTTCATTTCTCTCTCCCAAACTATGGTTGCCTACACTGCATCCATCGCTTTGCCGGGCTGTTTTATCTGTGACTCTCTAACTTTACAATAGGAAATTTTAGGAGCGTTCATTTGAAATTCGTTCGTGCCGCACCGCGCGTAATTGCGTACGTTGAACATGATCATGTCATAGTCATGTGATAAGTACTGACCAATCGTTCCACGATGCATAGGTTCTGTTTCTGACCGTTGAGAGAATGGCCGGGTTGATCCAAAATCCGTCCAAATAAGCTCAAAGAGCGGTGATTCAGTTTCTTTCATTTGAAGGATGTCGGCCAGTGGACATTCATAGAAGAATGCAGGCAGCGTACGGTAACAAATGTGTGTCGAAGACAACAGTGACAGACTGGGCACGAATGTTTCGGAAGGACGTCACTTCACGATAGATCTTCGACGACCGGGCCAAGCGCATATTGTTGCAACAGGAATTTTGTTTTTGCATATCCCTTACAGGACGTTGCAGTCAACATCAGCATTATTCAGCTGCTGTTGATGTACTAGGCAAGATTACGCTCAGTAATTTGCCATTGCTTTCTGAGCGACCGGCTCACATAAACCGTAAGTTACCGACGCCACCGTTCTCGCGCACGAGAGTATACGGGATTACGGAGAAAGTAACAAAGAAAAAAACATCGCCAAAATTGATGCAGCAGTACAGATGAACCGCTGTCGATGCATGCGTTCGCTAGCGAGATAATTTGATGTGTCAACTGGTACAATATAAAAGGTCGTTCGTAAGAAACTGCAATATCGGAAGGTGTGTTCACAGTGGGTACCACGGATGTTGACCGACCACAAAAAAGAGGATCACATGGGATGGTACTTGAACCAATTACTGCGTTACAGAGTGGAAGGTGATGCATTTCTCTTCCGCATAGTAGCAGGCGATGAATCATGGTGTTACCCCTTTGCGCCGAGCAGCAAAAGAGAGAGCATGCAATGGAAGCATGCTGGATCACCAAAAGCCAAAAATTTCAAGTTACAGGTTTCCGCTGGTAAGGTTATGCTGAGCTCATTTTTTTTTACCATGAAGGGCTTTTGTTTGCCGGCTTTAAAGAACCTGGTGTCAACATCAACTCTACCCACTACTTGCAAGCACTAGACAAGCTGCAAAAAGCCATCAAGAATAAACGACCCGGGATGCTTTCTCGCGGTGTGATTTTACATTAGCAAGGAAGAAAGTGGGAAATTCTTCAACATCCAGCCTATAGTCCTGATTTGTCACCATGTGATTTTCATTTGTTCTGACCTCTAAAAAAAAGCTCTCAAGGGGCAACGATTTCACACTGATGCAGACGTAATGAACGCGGTAAACACTTGGTTTAGTGAGCAACCTAAATGTTTTTTGTGGGCGGCATTCGTCGCCTACCTAAGTGTCACACGTCGTTCTTTATGATAAGTTCAATGTTCTTGATGATCTGTGTGTGATATTGTCGTTTGATGGTCGTTGTCTAGGTAACGATGTTCATGGTGTGTCAATTGAGCTATCTAACTGTCTCTTAATCCAACTCACCCCAGAAGTGCACCTTCACCAGTCATGAAACAAGATTGAGTTGGCGCACATAATCATTTATTCCAGAAATAAGACGGACAGACGGAACATGTTTATACATCCAGAAATAATGTAATCCATAGAATATAAATATCCTCCTCACAATTTAACCAGCACACATCATTGGCTTCTCACGGCCTGATGAATCTCAAATTCACAAGACATTCAGTCCAGCTACTATCCACGGCTGGATCTCCTACAATACAACCCACACATTGGGTCGGAGCCACTGCTCAACTATGCAACCCACTCTGGGTTTAGGCCCTCACTCACTATAGAACCCACTCTGGTTCAGGCCTGTCTTCACAACTAGGAGAACAACACAACACCGTTCTCCGTGGACTACCGACTCCTTCGGTATCTCAAACTCAACTCCCTGAAGTCCCTTGACTTCACACACAAATACACTATCTCTCGCCCCATCCACCCTAGGGGTTTTTCCTCTACCCTCACTATTTTATTTCTCAGGGACTGGCTGTTTTTCTCATAGCCAGGTCAGTCACTTTACTGTCTCCCACTCTCATCTCCATTCTTTCTCATGCCCGGTCACTCACCTCATTGTCAATGACCCAGGCTTATGTCATCACCCCCCCTCTTAAAAGAAAACTTCGTTTTCAAATATTGGGAGACTAACACTTACTAAACATGTGACTCAGACATATTGCCTGGGTAGCCCTAAGTATGGCTGCACCTTACTCTAGCTACCACACTACATAATACATCAAATGCTCATAGTACACTCCCATATTCCTCACACATAAATACAACCATCTTTCTATCTTGTGTACCAATGCATGAACTAATACATCACATGATAATAATACATCATAGGAAAGCATTATACTTATGTACCCACAGGTCTCTTACTACTTCACGACCACACAATACTATTTGTGTACCGACCCTATATCAGGTGGTTCTGTTCTTGCATTAACCCTCCTCTGATTCCTGTCGATGCTGTGTCTACCTTTCATGTACCCATGACTCATGGTACCTCTACAATTACAACATCTGTTTGCTATCCCTAGCCCTGGGTCAGTAATGTCGCGAACACTCTTTTGACCTGACTCAACTTTCCTATCTGCATATTGCACCGTTACACTTGAGTCTCTGTTTAGTCTGAACTCTTTATTCAATCTTGGCCCATATATCTGGCACCTTGCTTTCTGCTGCATACGCCTTATGCCTATGTGCCCTGCACATGCACTATCCTGAGCTGTTCTAGTATATCGGTCTCTATGTGCTAAAGGTACTGCTCCTTGCCCACGTGCAGTTCTGCTATCTGAAAACCTGCGAGTGAGAACATTGTTCTTCCTCTCGAAGCACCATCTACCTTTCTTTGACTGCCTATGTTCTACTCTCCTACACCCTTGGGAACATTTGTTCAGAGTAGTATCTTGTCTCTGGGAGCCACTAGCACTATATTTGGGATCCATTCTCATCTGCTCAGCTGTACTATCCTTGTCCTGAGTTCCTGTGTCTACTTCAAGTGCCTCTTCTACCTCAGCTATACTCTCTAATTTAGGTTCTCTTGTGGTAACTACCTCATTACTGCTTACACTATATTTTTGGTCCCAATAAACTACTTCCTCTTCTGTACAATCTTTAACTCCTATAACATTTCCTATGATCAAATCAGCCACTGGTGAGTCCAAAACACACGCTGTCACTCTTCCAGTGATATATGGTGTTTTTACTGTTATTATGGCTACTGGGTAGAACTCTACTGTGCCGTTGAATGTTATGCATCTAATCTTTTTCCCTGTATAATCCGAGGGATCTATTAAACTTTTCCTCACTCCGATAGACGTACATCCGGAATCCCTAATTGTTAACGCTGGGTCTATCATTGACAAATCCCTGATGCAGCTTCAAACTGCCTCCTTCATGCACTGCTGATCCTGCTTTCACTGTATGACCACATATTAGGACTGGCTGACTGTCTTTTTCAAAAAGAGGTTTGCACCCACTACAATCTTCATTGTTCAGCGTCTCAATTACTTGCGCTGCATTTGAGTGCTCTGTTTCTCTCATCCTACATTGATGGCTGAAATGCCCCTTCCTTCCACATTTGAAACAAGTGATCTCCTTCCTTGCGTTACTTGTTGGCTCACTGGCTGGCTGCACGTCACACTCCGCTGCCTTGTGTCTCCAGCTCCCACAATTCCAACATCCGGCATAATTTGGACGTCTCTGGAAATTCCCTCTTCTATATGGGTACCGTCCTACTCTACCAACATTGTTTCCTCGGAAACCATTATCTTGAAGTTCTTGCTGCTCACCTTTCTGTGCTGAATCCACACTTTTCGCCCTTGGTCTGATGACTGGATTCTGGTCCTGTTTAGTGTACGCTGCACAGACTATTTCCTCACTAAATTGTCTACCAATAGATACGTTAGGATGTGCAGTCATGTAGTTTTGCCCTAACTGAGACATTGTGTCTATGTCCTTTGGCTTACGTTCCTCAAAGAACGCCACTAAATTGGTATTACATGAAGCTAATACTTTGTCTCTTAACACTAAATCTACTAATTTATTAAAATCTTTCCCTACTTCTGCGAGCTCCATCCATTTGTTAAATGTGTTCTTTACTGTGTTAACAAAGTCTGTGAAATCTTGATTTGTCTCTGGCACTAACTGTCTAAACTTTGTTCTATATCCATGCTTCAGTGAGTTGGAACTTTGTTAACAAACGTTGACGTAAGATAGTGTAGTTGTTTCGTTCTTCTACAGGTAAATTGAACATGGTGTCTAGTGCCTTACCCGTAAAAAACTCGCCAAGTCGCATCGCATACTCCTTCTCTGGAATACCTAACACTTTGGCTGATGCCTCGAACCTGGCCAAATAATTTTCAAGTTGGTCCCGGTCTGTAAAATATGGCAGTTTTAATCTCTGTGACGACTGCGACGGTCTTCTGCTTTCCTCACTTTGACCCTTCGAAGATAGTTCTAGTTTTCTTAACTCGATTTCAGTTTGCATCTGACACTTGATCTTCTCTTTCTCAATTTCCATTTCAGCTAACTTTACTTCCTGTAGACGTTTGTTTTCTATTTCAGCTAGTTTACTTGTGTCTCTTCCTGTAGACGCTTGTTTTCCATTTCAGATAGTTTTACTTGTGTCTCTTCCTGTAGACGCTTGTTTTCCATTTCAGCTAACTTTACTTCCTGTAGACGTTTTGCCTCGCGTTCATTATTCCTCTCCTCTCTTTCCGTCTGATTTTGTTCTTTAGCTTCTGCATACTCCTGTAACTCTTTACCTTTCAGGCCTATTCGTTCACCTGCTTCAATATATTCCATTAAAGTAGGCATCTTGTCCTTGTGGACACGTTGCTGTCTGTCAGCCAACTATAAATGTGAAGACTCTGCTGTTAATCTTTGTGTCACTTCCCTAAGTACACCATCCCTCCCTGTGTACGTAAATTCGTAGTGCTAAAATATCACTCTGTACTCACCCAGTCACTCTATAAGCACTAGGTAGTGAGGGGAAATATCACCTATGCTCCCTGGCATATATCTATAACACATAGTTGTATAACATTTCTGGAAATATTGTTAAACATACATATAAATACATATACAAACAAATGGATGATAACAATAAGTGTTTTCTATAAAAACGTTAGACTCACAAGCCAAGTACACGGAGACGGTGATCACAAAGAAATAAACCACAGTAACAACCACAAGCTTGTGTAGGGACACCCACAGTGCGCGTAATATATAAATATAAACTGACAAAGACCACTAGACAGCAGACATGACGCAAGATCACAATAATAACATATATCCGACCACAACAAATATCATATGTAAATATAACGAAAAGAAGAAAACAGTAAAAAGAACAAATATAACATGAATAATGTACATAGATCTGACGATAGACACTTGGACACCGTGTATAAAGTCGAGACGACCCAATGCTCAACCGCACAAAACAAACTGACTCGTCAGCTGCCTCTCAACAACATACAATGTGTACCTAGACAATTTCTCTTTGCTTTGTCTCCCGTACGTCGCGAAACAATGCAAAAATATCCTACTTATTACGACCACTGGACCACATACAAATAATTACGTAACGCACAACAACAATACTTAGGACGATGAGAGCAAGAGAAACAAAAACAAAGTAGCCGACAACAATGCGATGGTGAAATCTCATAAAAGTCCTTATTTTGTTTTCAATAGTCTCCGAAAATCGCCTAGAAATGTCTGTCAGTTATTGTTTTGAAAAGATTACGACGTTAGCTTCCCACAATGAATTAGTGTTCTGATGCGTTTTGGGGAGACGAAAATACCTTTAAAGTCAATGAATGTTTAACTGTGTCGTCGCTGTTGCTTTGAAGTGATGGTATGGCTTCACTGTTGCCGAAAAGGTTAAACCGGCGAATGGCAGTAAAATTATCCAGCGCTTTAAATCCGTTTTGCAACCAAAGACGTTAAAACTGTTTGCTCATAACAGAATAATGAGAACAAAGGGCTTGAACAAAGACGAAACATCAAGTCTGGCTTTCTTTCAAAACAACTTGTTTATCCAGATCTCCTGTGGAAAATTTTTAGTAAATGTCCACTGTCCCTGACCTTGACCTTCGCAGTCAACCTCAGTCAGTACCTCCGTAAATATTTCCACACAACCTTCTCAGCCCCGACACGGCTGCTCTTTTTAACTTCGTGGAAAATCACCTTTCCACCATTAACCCTCCCCAACTCTGGCGGTAGGGTTCTTGTTTCCACCCCGTCCTATTAACTGCGTCGACAAATCTTCACCAGCCAACTTGCGACAACACAGTGCGTTGTCTCAGCACACACACACACCTGTCAGTATATTTGAATTTTTAATCCTGTCTTTATCACCGACAGCAGATATCCAGCCCGTCTCGCCGCACAGCCTTTTGTGCCGTGTATTCACCAACGCGCTGTTTGTGACTTAGTGACTACGCCTGTCACCGTAATGGACTCCCCCGGTTGATCTGTGCTGCGTTAAATCTCTGACACCCCTACTCGCTTCAGCGATATGGTTGTTATACAATTCACCTGTAGTGAACTTGACGTGAACTGTCTGTTCGCTTGTGATTTCTGCCGCGTATTTTTCCACGCGCGCTGACAGTTCTTCTTCGATGTGGCGTCTTACACACACAAAAGAGTTGCTGTTACTCTTTTGACGCAGTACTGTCTAAATTGATGGAACGAAGTCACAGATACTAACTCCTCTCTTTCAGCGAAGAGCCCACAAATATCTCAGAATGACACCAATGTCTATAATGCAATGGGTTTCTCAATATATCCCCGTCGTTCTTGCCAGGCGAGACCCCAGATGTCACACGTCGTTCTTTATGATAAGTTCAATGTTCTTGATGATCTTTGCGTGATATTGTCGTTTGATGGTCGTTGTCTAGGTAACGATGTTCATGGTGTGTCAATTGAGCTATCTAACTGTCTCTTAATCCAACTCACCCCAGAAGTGCACCTTCATCAGTCATGACACAAGATTGAGTTGGCGCACATAATCATTTATTCCAGAAATAAGACGGACAGACGGAACATGTGTATACATCCAGAAATAATGTAATCCATAGAATATAAATATCCTCCTCCCAATTTAACCAGCACACATCATTGGCTTCTCACGGCCTGATGAATCTCAAATTCACAAGACATTCAGTCCAGCTACTATCCACGGCTGGATCTCCTACAATACAACCCACACATTGGGTCGGAGCCACTGCTCAACTATGCAACCCACTCTGGGTTTTGGCCCTCACTCACTATAGAACCCACTCTGGTTCAGGCCTGTCTTCTCAACTAGGAGAACAACACAACACCGTTCTCCGTGGACTACCGACTCCTTCGGTATCTCAAACTCAACTCCCTGAAGTCCCTTGACTTCACACACACATACACTATCTCTCGCCCCATCCACCCTAGGGGTTTTTCCTCTACCCTCACTATTTTATTTCTCAGGACTGGCTGTTTTTTCATAGCCAGGTCAGTACTGTCTCCCACTCTCACCCATTCTTTCTCATGCCCGGTCACTCAACTCATTGTCCATGACCCAGGCTTATGTCACTAAGCAATGAGATGCTTGCCTGAATGCCTACGGTGACTTCTTCTGACCAACCCATGGTGCATAATTCATTCAAACTGAATGCTTTGTTTAATTCTACCACACCTGTTAATGTTTCTTTCATGCCTTTGTAATAAAGCCATTTGAACGGGTTTCAAATGAACGACCCTTATACAAACAGTTGGATATTCATAGCTCCTGGTAAAAGATGAGACATAATAAACACGGACATAGTATACATATCTTACAACGAACTCCATAAAGGTAAATATAGATCACAGAGTGAAAATCCCCCAAACAAGAGATAATCCAAAAAATATATAATAATAAACTAAACATAAGTATTGTTATGTACTGCTGCAGCAGTTGCTTCTCTCACTTTACAGCAAGCTAGAGTGTACCGAAGTCGTCTGAATGACTCTCCACCACATGTACTTACCTATGTTTTGTTTATCTTCTAGCATGAAGGAAAAATGAACAATTGTCTCTCACCTGCAAGGTTCCTTTGACACAGTGCTCGGTAACTAACGCTTTCATTGTGTCCTCTAAACACGCGCCGACAATTCTGACCAGGTTCGCGTGATTGACATCTCGTAGCTGGCGCAGACAGATAGAAAGACAATCACACATAAACAGTTGTTAACTAAGAAAGGATATCTATTGTGCAATGAAATCAGCACACTTAGTTCTTAAATTGATGATTTATATGATGATTCTGTCTCACCGAGATGTCATATTTAGTGGTTCGTGATTTTTCTGTCTTTTATTGGTGCATGGAAATAAATCTCAGCGAATTGTCATTTTTAGTGGCATGTGATGTTTCTGTTTCATTGAGCTGTCATAATTAGTGGTGCATGCAGATTGTTTCATTGGGTTGTTAAATTTATGTTTACAGTTAACTATTTCCACATTTTAGTTCAACCCTGTTGTCTTCCCCCATTAGGACACAAGTCCCCCCAACCCACCCACAACATGTCCTCTTATCTTTATCTTTCCCACGTAGCTCTATCCATGTCCCTCTCATATTCTTCATTTTTGTTTCTCCTTCTCTTTTTTATGAGTTTTCATATCTTCCCCTATTTCTATTTCCCTGTGGGTGTTGGCTTGGTTATTTTTTTTTTCCTCGTTATCGTTAGGTTCAGTGATTGGTTGGCTTTTGTGGCTAAAGTTTCTCTACAGAAAGAGACAGCCAGTCGCAAGTCCAGCCTTCTTTCTTTGCCCCCTACGACTTGTGCAGTAGTCTATACTGTGATACTATTCTTTGCTTTCCTTATTTTAAGGGTCCCGATAACATACGAGCAATATGAAATCAAAAAGAGAATAGGAATGGCCAAAAATGCTTTCAACGGCATGAAATCAGTATTAACATCTAGAGAGATTAATAGCGCATTAATATGAGAATTGTCAAAAGACAACGTGTAATCAGCACTATTGTATGGTGCGGAATCCTGGACATTGAACAAGCAAACTAGAAAGTCGAATAGAGGCCCTGGAGATGTGGATATACAGACAGAAATGTCGTATTTCATGGATACAAAACCAATCAAATGCAGAGGTTCTAGAAAGACTGGGAATGAAGAGAAAGTTGATGAAAGAAATAAGGAGGAGGCAAGTGAAATATTTCGGCCACGTTAAAAGACATGATACTCTTATAAAAACCATACTGGAGGGCAAGGTTCAGGGCAAGCGAGCAAGAGGTAGACAACGATACAAGTGGGAAGATAACATCAAGAGATGGACGAACATCAGCCTGACAGAATGTACAGTCAGGGCGAGAGACAGTGTTGGAGATCCATGGCAGTCAGCCTTCATTGTGGAGACGGCACCTGATTGATTGAACAGCGGTATCTTCCTTAGTCGGCTGTAAGAAGGCATGCTTGGTATGTTGCAATATTACCATTCTCTGTTTTCCTTTAGAGCACCGTCAACACACAGGCGAAGATCTATTTGTTCGCCTCCTACAACATGCATGATAGGTCGCAGTACTGCTATTGTTTGCTTCCTCTGATTGTCCCTGGTATCACAATGAGGCCAACTCAATGCTGGTACGATGCATCCAGCCAGAACTTCAACACTAATTTTCCCTTTTTATTGGTCAGCCAAAAATGGGTATCAGGAAATGTTATTGGAAGGACAGGGGATCGGCGAGATATTAACTACATGATCCATGGAGAGTGGATTGGCATGTAAAAATATGTGGCCAGCAACATACACCAAGACCCTTTAAGGCGAGTACAAGCTTCCCTTAAGTGTTATTCAATAATAATCATTAGTATTAATTAGTCATGCAGTAATTGATTTTGTGCACTGGTCCATGCATTTGGAATGCATATATTGTTGCTGCTGCTAAATCAGGTGAACATAATAATGCATGAAACAGCTTATCCAAGGATAAAAGCAAGAAGTGTACAAAGGAAGAAGGAACTGAAAGACTAATTATTAACTCTTTGAAAACAAAACTACTTCGATCAACCCATCGGTCTGCCTGCCTGCTTGCTTTTCTGTCCATTAGTTTGTGTGTGTAGGTGTGTGTGTGGGTGTGTGTGTGTTTATGTGTGTTTATGTCTGTCTATCTGTCGGCTCTGTAGTTAAGATGTTACGAACGCAGTTCGTAACCCCGCAAACCGCGTTTGAATAAAAAAAAAAACGTTACAGCCAATTCGGAAGCAGACAGCCTTGCGTTGGTTGGACCTCTACTGCCCTGTCATGACACGTAATCTTTAGGCTGCATTTCCTCTCATCAGGACATAGCTTGTACCCTCCCAAATGCGCCCCTTCAACCGAAACCACCAGTTCTATGGCGATGGAGTTGCGAATGGAATTCGTAATCCCGCATACCGCGTTTTAAACATAGCTGCGGGCTGGTTTCCATACAAAGGTATGAGTGCTTGTCGTTGAGAAAACAATGGCAATCTACTGAACGTAAACTTGCCAAGAAACCACGAACAGCCAAATAATCCTGGCGTTGACTGTGATGTCCTGTAAAGGATATGCACCTAACCTACACAAACTGTCTATCTGACTGTCTATCTTTTTGATTATGTCTGTCTGCTCATTAGTTTTGTGCTTTGTCTGTCCATAGGGCCGTCTATCTTGTTGATTATTTACCTGATTGATTATCTGCATATCTGTCAGTCAGGTCTTAGTCAGATATGACTGAGCTACCGTATGACAGTAGACGGTACTACCTGCTTTCTGTCAGCGCCGAATGTTGGGCGGCGCTTACCAAACCCGACACCCCACATTGTGCCAACGGCTTCGGGCGGAAGAGCGCAATTGGGAGAGTACTAGCCTTATCCTGGTGCGAGGAAATGCAACCCAAAGACAAATTATGTCATGGCAGGGCAGACCAGGCCCTAAGCCTTGGTTGGCAGCTGGTCTAGGATCGAAGCTCCGACAGGCGGACAGTTAGAGCATTGCTTTGCTGATCCGGCAGCTTCTGCAGCTTGTCTTGTTCCAGATTATAGGTGTCAACTTTCCTCTGGAGTGAACTAGGCAGGCCGAGAGAGGGATCATGCTGCATGGGCAACACATGGTTTCTTTATTTTAGCCCAGGCTTTGTGCTATGGAGAGGCAATAACTCCATCCCTGGTCTTAACCGGTCTCGGAATCAAAGCGAGAGGCAACTGTTATGGGTTATAAGTCCTTGTCAGTTGGCGTAGACATGGGGCGCCACGCGTTGCCTCTGACGGTGGGAGACACCTACAGGTGTCACTGATCAGCTACCGCCCGCCTTAAGCTGGGCAGCCCCCAGCCAATTGGGTGCTGATCCGCCACAGCCTGCCTGCTTCAATGGGTGCTTGGGGCTAGGACAAAATCTGAATCGCAGGCTGTAAAACCAATGCACCAGGTACTAATAAAAAGAATAGAAACCTCAAGCTACGGCTTGCAACCTGGAACGTGAGAACCATGTGTCCAGGATTTTCCACTGACTTGACAAATATTGACGATGTGAGAAAAACGGCTGTGATTGATGCTGAACTCGATCGTCTTAACATTGATATTGCTGGCCTGCAGGAGACTCGCCTCGCTGAGGAAGGGTCACTCAGGGAAAACAATTACACCTTTTTTTGGAAGGGAAGAGGGCAGGCAGAAAAAAGGCAACATGGTGTGGGCTTTGCAGTGAAGAATTCGCTACTGGGAATGATTGATATCCCAGCTGGAGGTAATGAAAGATTATTATCACTGCGCTTGGCAACCTCCTGTGGATTTGCCACCATTCTCACTGCATATGCACCGACACTCGCTTCCTCTGATGATGTGAAGGATGCGTTCTATGAGCAGCTAGACTCTGCGATCAAGGCAGTTCCAAAATCCGACTACATTTATATGCTCGGTGATTTCAATGCTCGTGTGGGCAAGGACTCGAGTTCATGGCCAGTGTGCCTTGGAAAATACAACATCGGTCGCATGAATGATAATGGGCAAAGGCTGCTGGAGCATTGCACTAGAAATGACCTATGTATTACAAACTCCTTTTTTAAAACAAAAGAGATGCATAAGGTCACATGGAAACATCCAAGATCCGGCCATTGGCATCAGCTGGACTTCATTATCACACGGAGACAACATCTGAACCATACATCATTAACTCGAAGTTACCACAGTGCTGACTGTGATACAGATCATTCTTTGGTTGTTGCAAGGGTTAGACTGAGACCAAAGAGAATCTACACAGCTAAACACAAGTCTAGCCCCAGGATTAATATTACTAACACTCACGATCCTGGAAAGTGCTTTGAATTTCAACAGCAACTTGAAGACGCTTTCAATGATACATCAGAAAATTGTATAGTAAATGATAAATGGAGTAAACTTAAGGAAACTATTTATAAAACAGCGGTAGGCGTTTACGGCACTGTGGATCATAAGAGGCAGGACTGGTTTGCGGCAAACAGCCAGATACTGCAGCCCTTGATTGATAAAAAGAAGATAGCTCTCTTAAGAAACAAGGAAAGACCAACGCGTAACACTCTGAGTGAGCTGAAGCAAGCAAGGAAGGATGTACAAAAGGCTGCCAGGCAGTGTGCGAATGACTATTGGATCAAGTTATGTGAGTCCATTCAAATCGCAAGTGATAAGGGAAACATCAGAAGCATGTATGAAGGGATAAAGAAAGCCTGTGGTCCAATGATCAAAAGAAGTGCACCGCTGAAAACCTTGACTGGAGAAATCATCACTGATAAGAAACAGCAGATGGATAGATGGGTCGAGCACTATTTAGAGCTTTACTCAAGTGAGACCAAGCTAGTGGATGATGCCCTCAACGCCATAGAGGCCCTGCCAACTCTTGACCACCTGGACACACTTCCCACCATAACAGAAGTTAAGTGTGCTATAAATGAGCTTGCATCTGGCAAGGCTCCAGGTAAGGATGGGATTCCAATAGAGGTGATCAGGAGTGGGCAAGACACACTCGCTCTACAGATCCACCAGCTAATAGAGCTATGCTGGCGAGAAGGACAAGTCCCACAGGATTTCAAAGATTCAAACATCATAACGCTGTACAAGAACAAGGGAGATCGGAGCGACTGTAACAACTATAGGGGTATCTCACTTCTGTGTATTGTTGGGAAAGTATTTGCCAGAATTGTCCTGCACAGACTTCAAGTCCTGGGAGATCAAGTCTACCCCGAATCACAGTGTGGCTTCCGTCAGAACCGGTCTACCATTGATATGATATTCTCATTGCGACAGATGCAAGAAAAATGCCGGGAACAAAATCAGCCACTGTTTATTGCCTTCATCGACCTCACAAAGGCATTCGATTTGGTCAGTCGTGAGGGTCTGTTCAAAGCACTAAAGAAGATTGGCTGCCCACCAACTCTTCTGTCCATTGTGGAATCGTTCCACACAGGCATGAAGGGTATAATCAAGTTTGATGGCTCAACTTCAGAAGAGTTTGAAATCAAGAGTGGAGTTAAGCAAGGCTGTGTGCTAGCCCCCACCCTCTTTGGGATATACTTTTCACTTCTACTGAAATATGCCTTTCGTGATCAGGATGATGGTATATACATTCACTCACGCTCAGATGGTGGCCTCTATAATGCTCAGAGATTGAAGGCCAAGACCAAAATTAGCAGGGTACTAATCAGAGAGTTGCTTTTTGCGGATGATGCTGCGATTACGACCCACTCTGAGGAAGAATTACAACATCTACTATCTGCATTCTCCAATGCTTGTTCTGAATTTGGTTTAACAATTAACAAAAAGAAGACACAGATTATGTCACAAGGTGCACATGATGTACCATCAATCTTTATTGACGACGCCGAACTGGAGATAGTAGACCATTTTACATATCTAGGATCAGAGGTAAATAGCAAATTATCCCTCGATCAGGAAATCAACATCAGGATTGGCAAGGCAGCAACAACAATGAACATGTTAGCAAAAAGAGTCTGGGAGAACAGGAAGCTTACTGCCAAAACAAAAGTCCTCGTCTACCAAGCCTGTGTCCTTAGTACTCTTCTTTATGGCAGTGAAACCTGGACAACTTACTCACGCCAAGAGAAACGTTTAAACAGCTTTCATATGCGGTGTCTGCGAAGAATACTTGGTATTAAGTGGCAAGACAAAATCACAAATACTGAAGTATTGGAAAGATCAGGTTGTGTGACGGTGTATTCCATGCTCAGTCTTCGTAGACTTAGATGGATAGGACACGTTAGGAGGATGGATGATGGTAGAATACCAAAGGACATCTTTTTTGGTGAATTACAGACGGGTAGGAGATCTCAGGGTCGGCCTCTACTACGATACAAAGATGTGTGTAAGCGGGACATGATTGATACAGGCATTGATAATGCACATTGGGAGCACGTCGCCGCTGAACGTGTTGCATGGAGGGCAACTATCAGAAATGGAATAAAGACAAAGGAGAAAATGATTGCAGATAAAGCACACACAGAGCGTGAGAGACGTAAGATGGTGCAAAATGGTGGAAGTGACCATGTTTTCACATGCACCTACTGTGGGCAAACATTTGCAGCAAGAATTGGCCTTACCAGCCACACTCGCCACCGCCATGGATCGTAGTTATTAAGCCTTTTTAAAGCACAATGTACCAAACTATCGTCTGTCAAGACGGAAAGGTGCCAATGTATCTGCATATTTGTCTGTGTGTCTGTCAGTCTTCATGTTTGTCAGGATGTATGTCAATATGTCTGACTGTTTTAATGTCTGTCATTATGTATATCTGTTTGTTTGTCAGTCTGTCTATCAGCCTGTCTTTCAATTTTCTGTCTACCCATATAGTTACGTGTCCTGTTTTCTCACTAACCTGGCTGGCTGTCGACCTACGTACAACATAACCAAATATTGGTGGTCTGCCCACCTGTCTACCTGCATGTCTCCCTGTCCGTTCGTTCGTCTGTCTGTTTATCTGTCCACATAGCTAAGAACCAAGCTGTCTACCGACCAACTTACCTACCTGCCTATGTATCTGTCTATACTGTATATATACCTACCTAAATACCTATCTATCAATCAATCAACTGTACTATCCATAGATCCATCCATCATTCTTTCTGTCTATCAGCTGAATATATGTCTGTCTACTCAATACAAACCTATCTTTCAACCTTCTTATCTATCTACCTACGTGTCAGTCTGTCTGTATATACGGATGCCTTTCTCAATCTGTCTACTTATCTATCTACCTACGTGTCAGTCTGTCTGTATATACGGCTGCCTTTCTCTATCTATCTACCTATCCCTGTCTCCGTGGCGATTCGTAATCCCGTATACCCGGGTCGAAAGACAGCGTTGCTGGTTTTTTCGAAAAAGGTATAGGTGCCGGTCGTTCAGAAAGCAATGGCAAACTACTGAACGTAACACTTGTCCAGGAATCACGAACAGCCAAAATTCTGGGTTGACTGCAACGTCCTGTAAAGGACATGCAATAATGTTTTTTTAATCCCTATATGGTCTGTGGTCCACATCTGCCTTCTGCTTCGAGAAAAGTATTTGTTTGTCTATATTTCGCGTGGATTAGGTTTAGTTTTCTCCTTCCTTGATATAACTTTTTCCTTACATGATAAACCAATTAAACGTGTCCTCACAAGTGTCCTTGAACCGTATCCTTACAAACGTCTGAGTAGCATACACTGAATACTGTGAAACAGTTCATTCCTTTTAAACACTGTGATTCTTTCGCAAGGTAAAGATATCCGTATACAGGGTGTCTGTAAAATGCATAAGTAAAGGGCCGTTATTAGACGCCTAGATCTATTAGAAATATGGTGTGATATTTGTCAGACAGACAGACAGACAGACAGACAGACAGACAGACAGACAGACAGACAGACAGAGATACGGTCAGGCAGACAGACAGACAGAGATACGGTCAGGCAGACAGACTGACAGAGATACGGTCAGGCAGACAGACAGACAGAGATACGGTCAGGCAGACAGGTAGGCGGATGTTAATTGGAAGAGTTGGACGACGCTCGTCAGTGTTTACCAACAGCACAACAGAAATATAGTCTTGACGTTCACCAGAGATGTCATCCGTTGTAGAGACGACATTTGACAGACAGACAGGCAGACTGACAGTCAGAGAAGAAAGAGCAGACAGATTAGATAGTGTAGACAGACAGAATGACAGACAGAATGACAGACAGGTATGTAGTCAGGTAGTCAGAGAAGATAGAGTAGATAGACAGATAGATAGGTATACAGAGTGGAATGACAGAATATATAGACAGCGTAGATAGATAGATAGTCAAATTAGATAGACAGAGTAAATAGAATTGATAGACAGAGTAGATATAATAGTTAGACAGAGTAGACAGACCGAGTAGATAGAGTAGAGACACAGAGTAGATAGAGTAGACAGACATAGTAGATAGAGTAGTTAGACAGAGTTGATAGACAGAGTAGATAGACAGAGTAGGGATACAGAGTATATAGACTGAGTAGATAGACAGACAGGTAGATAGATATATAACCAGAGTAGATAGAGTTAATAAACAGAATAGACAGACAGAGTAGATCGAGAAGACAGGCCGAGTAGGACCGAGTAGATAGAGTTGATAGGCAGAGTAGATAGAGTAGACAGCCAGAGTATATAGACAGAGTAGTTAGACAGATTAGATAGAGTAGACAGACAAAGTAGATAGAGTAGACAGACAGAGTTGATCCAGTAGACAGACAAGGTAGATAGACAGAGTAGATAGACAGAGTAGATAGACAGAGTAGATAGACTAGACATATAGAATAGAAAGACAGAGTAGACAGACAGAGTAGATAGAGTGGACATACAGAGTAGATAGAGTAGATACACAGAGTAGATATAGTAGACAGACAGCGTAGACAGAGTAGATAGACAGAATAGATAGAGTAGATAGACAAAGTATATAGAGTAGACAGACAGAGTTGATCCAGTAGACAAACAAGGTAGGATAGATATAGTAGACATAGTAGGCAGACCGAGTATACTAGGCAGAAAAGAGATAGAGTAGACAGACAGAGTAGATAGACAGAGTAGATAAATAGAGTAGATAGGCAGAAATATAGACAGTGTAGATAGACAGAGAAGATTGATAGAGTAGACAGAAAAAAAGACAGACAAACGTAGGAACGAACGGATTTTATTTTCAAGGGGTAAAAAATTGGGCACGCAGGCCCGTCTTACATTCGGCCCTTCCAGTCACTCATCTTTCGTTCATCAATAGTGCATAATACATTCACAAAGGAAAAACATTGTCAAATGAATGTTGTAAACATAAACAATGCATATTATATGTTATGAAACACAACATCCACCCACACTCACATCCCCATCCACCCACATCTCCCCACCCGACAACACACACACACCCATGCACATATAAATTCCCCATCCATCCTCCCATCCCCCACCCACTCATCCCTCACCTACACACATCGCCCCACCCACACACACATCCTCCACCCATCCCATAACCCACCAACACTCACTCATCCACATATCCTCCACCGCCCACCCACACACCCCCAACCACCAAGCCAAACACATATCCCCCAACCATATATCCCCCACCCACACACACATCAGCACAGAGACAGACAGGTGTGCAGGCAGGCAGAGAACATAGAGCAGATAGATAGAGTAAATAGTCAGAATAGATAGGGTAGAGTAGATAGATAGAATATATAGAATAGATAGACAGAGTAGATAGACCGAGTAGATGGACAGAGTAGATAGATAGAATATATAGAGTAGATAGACAGAGTAGATAGATATAATATATAGAGTAGATAGACAGAGTAGATAGAGTTGAGAGACAGACAGACAGACAGACAGACAGGCAGGCAGGCAGGCAGGCAGACAGACAGACAGACAGACAGACAGACAGACAGACAGACAGACAGACAGACAGACAGACAGACAGACAGACAAAGTTTCCACATGAAAGATTACCAAATATTATCTAGAAAACCCTATACAATCTAGTGCATATAATTGTGACGTATGACGGCATTCATGTGAAGATTATTTCACCGGATGAAACATTTTGCTTTCACTCCAGTAAAGGCAGGCACAGAAAAACAAGCCAGTTTGGTTGTTTAACGTCCAGTCCCATCAGCAGTCATAAGTAACTCCTCGCTCCAGTATTGAAAGCTGCATCATTCGGAATGCAGTTATTCGGTTCGAGCGCTATGTGCATTTCTAATGAATACAAATGTACGTCTGATGATAGTCGGAGAGACACACAAAAGTGGCAGTCATTTTAAAAGCCGATGAAAGCCGGAAATTGATTAGTGTAGTATAGATATAGACATTATAATTATTAGATACAGACAGTGAATAATTAGATGCAGATAGTAGATTATTAGACACAGACAGTGAATAATTAGATGCAAACAGTATATTAGTCAGATACAGAAAGTCAATAATTAGATGTAGACAGTGGATAATTAGTAACAATCGGAAAGTGATTAGTGCAAGTTAGACGTAGACAGTGTACACTTAAATGCATATATTGAAAACAAAATGAATCATCTCATCTCATATTGTTCCTCTTGTAACTTGCGATGTTGACGCAAAGTTTAAACAGCGGGTGAATGCCCGTTTATGGGTTTCATATATCTAGATTCCCATGGACTCTGTTATTCCCTCTGTTCATCGTTTACGTGGTTGGCATCTTGTTCTGTCTCAATTTGATCTATACATGATTGCTTGTCGTGGTGTACTGTCACTTCGCAACATAGTTATTAGGCCCATCCATTTACCTTGCTGTTTACTAATGAAACCTGGCGCTGCTATAACCCCCACTTTATTCCTGATTTCATTATTTCTTATTTTCTCTCTTCTTGATACATTAAGTATTCTTTTCAGGAATCTAGTTTCCATTGTTGTAATATTTCTCTTCTCGTCTTCTGTCATTGTCCAGGTTTTGCATTGGTAGAACATAGTTTTTAAACAAATTGTGTTGCATAGGGCTGTCTAGTTTTTATCGTTTCGTGTTTGAACAATTAAATTAAGACAGTGAATAATAAATGTAGACAGTGAATTATTAAATGCAGACAGTAAATAATGAAAAGTAGATAATAAACGATTAAATGGTGTCAATGTACAATTATAAGTAAATAAAAACAATTAAATGCAGACTGTGAACAATTAAAGTACACAAAAATATAAATGGACAGTGAAACATTAGATGTAGACACTTGCGCATGGTCGTTCATCGTGCGTGCGAGATGCAACAGCGAGCGCAACAGCTTCGCAACAGCGAGCGCTAACAAGACAAGTCACCAGAGCAAGTCAATCAACCTGATACGGGTGAAAATGGCACGTAGCAAGAACACCAAAAGACACTTGGCAACCAATATGTGCAGCGTGGGAGCCGACAAGAAGACGAGCGGAGAGAATCTACCTGCGAGCTGCAGCAAACAACAAGAACCTCAAGCAACCTCTAACGAAGCTACCATGAGGAAGGACGGCGACAACCCACCACAAACAAGAGCGAACTGAGAAGCAGAGGGAGGAGAAATACACCAGAGTCGGAAACACCGACTCACCGACAAGCAAGAGGGTTGTCAAGCGTATCCAAGTGGAGCTATCAGACGAAGAAATCATAGAGCAGCTTCGAGAAGAGAATTCTTGAATGCAGAGCGGCTCCTCACCTACTCCAAGATTCCTACAACCTTGGCGGTGGTGACGACAGAGGGCAGCGAGATGCCGACCACAGTATCAATCAACAAGAAAATACAACAGCCAGAGAGATTCATCCTAAGAGTCAATCAATGTTCCAGATGCCAGAGGGCCAGGCCATAGCAGAGCAGTGGATTTTCGCAGTAAGACGGAAATTTGCCGGTACTGCGCCGATCACCACAACTTCAAGGAGTGTCCGCTGGCCAAGCTGGACACGGACTTCCGATCACCCAAAAACAAACCAAAATGCGCCAAATGCATAGGCAAGCATGGAGCAAGATACTTGGGCTGTCCGTACCCCAAAAGACACAGAGACGTCTTAAAGTTCGCCATTACCACAAAGACACCGTTCAAGAAAGCAATGCGGAGGGGCGAGACAGCCACGGGTATATTACAAGCTGAAAGAGATCAACTACAAAAACAGATAGACGAATTGAAGAAAAACTTCAAAGCACTGAGGACGCTAACTTCGACCAGCGACAACGAAGAACCACTGGCGGAAATAAAGGAGATCCAGCAAAGCATCAAGAAAGAAGTGGAACATATGGCCGAGATGAAGAAAGAAAACGAAGAAATGCTACGCACCATTAAAGTGGAGAGAGAGCTGCTGAAAGCTGAAATGGAAGTAATCCGAAAAAAACCACCAGAAGCTATGCAAGAGAACGCAGACAAGCCGCAAGATGAAACACAGCAAAATACCGTGCCGGAACCGCAAGCTAAGGCCAACAGCCCAACCACGACACCAAAGAAATCCGAGAAGGAAACATTATCCCACCAGATCTCTGAAGGCGGCACAGAATACCCGCCCGGACTCAGCCTGGAGGCGTGCCTAGAATCGATAAAATTGGAGGAACGCAGGCACCAGGAATTCAAAAGGCGCTGGGATGAAAGAGAAAAGAAGAAGCCCAAGAAATTCAGGAGACCGGTAGAATACGCAGATAGACACTATGACGGTGAGGACGGACCCGGCTACGCGTACTATATTGAAGACGGAAAGATGATCCCATGGCTGACCACAGAGGAAGAAATCGAAAGGCAACAGAAACTCAAAATCAAAAGTGAAAACAGGCGCAAGGAGAAAAATGAAAACATCGAAACGCTCCTACAGAAAATACACAAAAAAAGAAGGCAAAACCACCAAATAAAATGCCCTTATAAGGACTGCAACCAGTCAAGCCAGACGAGTCAGGAGTCTTCACTAACAAAAGAAACCACCGGAGGAGTCGGGCACAAAAGACAGTCGCCGACCAACCAACCCCCCCCCCCCCCCAGCTGACGTCACAAACACAAAAGCCGATATAACCAGTACGGCCCGGGACCAACTCGTAAGAGCGCACAAGACAAGAGTCAGGGTGAACAAACCCATAAAAACCACGGACCTCAACAATAACCACAGCTGAAAGAAGCAGGTTCAACGAGGCCGAATTTGGAATTTTTGTTTTTAAAGCAAGCAAGCAAGCTAGATGTAGACAGTAAAAGTTTGGCACTTTGTAAACAGAGATGCATCTGTAAACAAGCTAACAATAGGCAAATTTTACAGAGAAAAGAACAATAGGAAGGCTAAATAATGGGTTAGCTAGACCAAGTGGAATAATCCTCAATACAAACGAGATTCCAGAAGTTGGTATTTGTAGTGTAAAGGCGGTGAGCTATAATCGTTCACTTTTATTGGCATGGCACATGATTGTGATAACGATGATGACGATTACGATGGTGACATCTGCGACCACGACAATGCTGATTTATTTTTTCGTTCCCCCGCTTTGAACTCAAAGAGTAGTCCATACATCTGTTACTACTTCTGGTCTACTGGATTGTTTTTTTTTTTTTTGCGTGTGGATTAGATGTCCCTGTTACCAGTGTCCCTCGCCATCAGGCGAACCCACTCAGACTACAGAGGTGCTTGTAATTAAAGTCAGTCAAAGACGAGAAGTCACCATTTTAGTCCAACTGTCCGGTGCAGGGGATGACCCCGTTAACTCGACATCAGAGCACCGGATGTTTAAGAACGGGCGCGCTTATCCATTCGGACATTCTGACCTCTGACATATATGATGATGATGATAATTATGGCAGCGACGACGACAATGAGGTGGTGGTGGTGGAGATAGTGGTGGTGGTGGTGGTGATGATGATGATGATGATGATGATGATGATGATGATGATGATGATGATGATGATGATGATGATGATGATGATGATGATGATGATGTCTTAAATTTATAACTGTTTAAACCACTATATAGTTTTTTCTGGGCATCCTGTAGTCTCCAACCTCACATTAAACAAATATGTGTATTATCCTGAATGGGTTTCATAATTTATGAGGTCATATTGATGGGCGATTCTATGACAGACATTTGTTTGCAGATAATTACAGCGGGATCTTCAAAGGAAACTCAGAAATAGACCTGTCACATTACATAGGAGACCGATAGGTCTGGACAAACATACGGCGCTCTTTTAGGTGGAAATCCCGATGTTGATAAACTAAAGTGACGATATTAATGCTTGCGGACACTGAACTTGTCTCTCAGAGACCAGGGACACGAATGTGCGATGTTTGTATATGAAGAATCATAAGACAGGGTGGTCGATGTGGTTGGGTCATCACCCTCGTCCAGCGATGATTGCGGGCACTGAACTTGTCTCTCGGAGACCAAGATAACGAATATGCGATGTTTGTGTAAGAAGAATTAGAAGACATATATGAATGAGATGGCTAGGCCACCACCCTCAACCAACGGCTTGTTGCGTGCAGAACTGTACTGTCATAGCAGTCTTCCGAAAAGTCTCTTTATGAAAAACCATATGTTCTGTCTACGTTGCTGTAATGTGTAAATTACCGTTAAGGCAATAGCAGTGTCCGTGTTTATTCGTTCGCGATTCGTGAACCACTGAAGAAATGTGACTGTTGGTTGATGTGTAGTGAGCTAAAAGACTACTGAATGATGTAAGCAATGAACTGTCTCGCTATGGCAAACAGTTTATTGTTACCAGCCAAACAGTGGTTGATTTTGGAGAAGCTCTCGTATGTATCCAACACTGACGTTATCTACCTTGTGGTCTTCCTCTTCTCCGCATCCCTGAAACACCATCCTTCATAATTATCGTTTCCAGACTTATAGTATCCTTTTACATGCTTACATATTTAATTTTCATCAATGTAATTAATTTATTGTTATAAGCAATCCTATTTTATATTGAGTTCATGTTGGATACAGTTTGTCTTTTCTCATTTTGTCCTGTGAATTTGAATACTCTTCAGTAACAGCAAAGTTACCGCGGTACAGCGCTAAACATGTCATGAGTAAGATGGGTGGTGGGTTCCACCTCTTGGTTTGTCATCAGCGAAAGTGAGGGGAAGTGATGTCACCTATTCCTCTGTGTATTGAAGCCTACAAAATGTGATGACCTTCCAGATCTATAGCAGAAAACTACTTCGGGTCATTTAATAATAATAACTGTAACTATTATTATAACATCTGCTATGAACGTCAAGTCATATTCAGATATGACTGGGCTACTGTATGATAGTACGCGGCACTACCTGCTTTCTGTTAGGGCCGAATGTTGGGCGGAGCTCAACAAATCCGACACCCCATAGTGTGCCAACGGCTTCAGGCAGGGGAGCGCAAATAGGAGGGTACAGGACTTACCCAGGATTGTGCCGTGCTACAATACAGTGAAGAGGCCGCATCAGGCGGCACTGTAATGGGGCAGCATAAGCAACGAAATCAAAATATAATTTGAATCATTAAATAATTAAACATCGTTACGCAAGGCTTTAAGGGGCGGCATTACGAAGACTTGTATCATACTGACAAAATCTGCCTAACGGTTCCTGGACTTACCCTAGTGTTAGAAATGCAATTTAAAGACTAAATGTCATGACAGAGCAGACCAGGCCATAAGCTTGGTCGGCAGCTGATCTAGGATGAAAGCTCCAACAGGAGGACTAGTTAGAGTATTGCTTTCCTTGTAGAATGGCTTGCCTCGCTTCAGAGATCACAGATTGTTAGAATTGTATGGATTATCTGCCCTTAGTCATATGGGAGTGCGGGCGAAACAAACAGGCTGATAGGCTGGCTAGGGAATGCACCTCTCGGTGGTAGATTACCATGTGGACAAGGGAGAGGTGGTCGGGCACCTGTGGGACCAGGTGGAGAAAGCGGGGGAATAGACTGAGAACCCGATTGTGGAGAGAATCATATGCGATTGAGTTGTCAGGGGTTCTTTCAATCAGATGGCAGTTGGAACTGTTAACAGTACGACGCTTCGTTGGCTGTTGAACGAGGGGACGGATTATTAAATGCTCTGAGTGCAGTGATGTCTGTGCTTGGCTCAACTCAACTCAACTCAATCTAAATAAATCAAAACGTGACACACCTGACTACAGGAGTCGCGGTAGTGTGATTGCTAGACGCTCGCCTGCTGGTCCGATAGTGATGGGGTCGACTCCGCACCTAGACGGGGATTTTTTTCAAACTGACCTTGGCTCCCAGGTGGTCCCGGCTTACAATGAGTACCAGGAAATGTCGTGGGAAGTAAAAGCGACCTTGTGAGACTGACCAAATCAGCCGATTGGTCTATAGAAACATGGGTCTACAAATTTCAATCAGATGGCAGTTGGAACTGTTAACAGTACGACGCTTCGTTGGCTGTTGAACGAGGGGACGGATTATTAAATGCTCTGAGTGCAGTGATGTCTGTGCTTGGCTCAACTCAACTCAATCTAAATAAATCAAAACGTGACACACCTGACTACAGGAGTCGCGGTAGTGTGATTGCTAGACGCTCGCCTGCTGGTCCGATAGTGATGGGGTCGACTCCGCACCTAGACGGGGATTTTTTTCAAACTGACCTTGGCTCCCAGGTGGTCCCGGCTTACAATGAGTACCAGGAAATGTCGTGGGAAGTAAAAGCTACCTTGTGAGACTGACCAAATCAGCCGATTGGTCTATAGAAACATGGGTCTACAAATATGCAAAGTATACTTTCTGGCATGTACAAGTGGCGCTGACGTCACCTACTTACTTACACCTGACTCTAGGTATAAACATCGGCGAGGAAGAGAACTCGTCTCCTATCAAATAATATGCCTCAGTGTGACATAATAACTGTGAGAGGCGTCACCTCAAGTGCCTGCAACAATATGTACTCCGAAATTAAATAATGGTTTTCTTTCGCAGAAGCAATAGATGTATAAGCTGTGTAGGTAGATATCTAGATAGGCAGGCAGACAAGTATATAGCTACAGGTAGGTAGAAAGGTAGGTAAGTAGACGGTTAAGTATGTACACGGGTGGATAATGTATTTTGTTTTTTGTTTTTGCATATACTAGGTAAAGGACATCGCTGTCAACACCAGCACTGCTTTGTTGATGTCTTGGCAAGTTTATGTTCAGTAGTTTGCCATTAATTTCTGAACGACCGACTCCCACAAACACGTTAAAACCCAGCGCGACACGGTCTGCTGCCAATTCGGTAGCAGCTATGTTTCGAACGGAGGTAAGCGGAATTACGAACCGCGTCCGTAATGCCTTTGCCACGGAGGGCGGCACATTTATGTATACCTTGCGTAAAATAGGTAGATATACTTAGGAATACTAGATACTAATGGCAAGAGACAAAGGAAGGTAAGTAGACGGTTAGGTAGGTACACGGGTAGCAAGCATCACCTGGATCTTTTCTCCTGGGCATGCCGGTGTGCTGGGGAATGAACAGGCGGACAGATTGGCTGGCTCGGCAAAACTTGGTGGAGTATTGATGCATGACAAGTCAGACGTGATTGCGGCCTTGTGGGAGCACGTGTACACCTCGGAGGAGCAAATGGATCACCATAGTCTGGTAAGAATGAGACAGCGAAGTGTGACGAGGGGATCTGGCCGACGCTCGACGCTCAGAGGAAAGGCGAGACGGACGTATAATCAGATTGCTACTGGAACTATTAGTGTTGGAACTCTTCGCTGTCTGCTGAGGATGGGGACGGAGCGCTTATGGGAATGTCCCGAATGCTGTGATGTCGGTTCCTAAATCAATCAATAAATCAAAAACAGGTAAATAGGTAGATGTACTTAGGTATACCAGATAGTTAGTGGTTAGAGACAAAGAAAGGTAACTAGATGGTTAGGTAGGTACACGGGTAGATAGGCAGATGTACTCAGGTATACTAAATAGTATATTGACTAGAGCCTGGTGTGCAGGCCCCGCGCTTATTGATTTGAATTCGTATCGGGGCAGATCTTTAACATGGGTCCGACATCCCAGGTGGCCTCAGTCTGAGACGGGTGCCAGGAACTGTCTTGGGAAGTGAAAGCGGTTGGGGGACACAGAGAACATCCGGCATGGAGCGCTGTTTGGTTTATCAAAATATGTGCCAGGTACCATATATCAAACAAGGGCACTTTACTGTTTTGTTTTAAATTTGCGCACGGTATACATACAAGTGCCAGTCTCCGGGGCAAAGACGTTACGGGCGCGGTTCGTATTTTCACTTACCTGCGTTCGAAACACAGCTGCGACCGATTTGGCAGCAGACCGTGTCGCGCTGGGTTTTAACGTGTTGGTGTGAGAGCCGGTCGTTCAGAAAGTAATGGCAAATTACTGAACGTAAACTTGCCAAGACATCACCAACAGCAGTGCTGGTGTTGACAGCGATATCCTGTAAATAGGATATGCAAGAACAAAATACATACAAGTAAGTCGGTACATAGATTTGCATTTAAATGGGTAGTTAAAAAATAATAAGGTTGGTAGCTAAGTAGATATGTTGTTTGTTAGGTTGGTAGGTAGGCTGATTGGTTGTTAAGTAGATAGGCTGGTAGGTTGGTTGGTAGGTAGGTAATTAGGTAGGCTGCTTCGTTGGTAGGCTGATTGGTTGTTAAGTAGATAGGCTGGTAGGTAGGTAAGTAATTAGGTAGGCTGGTTCGTTGATAGGCTGATTGGTAGGTGAGTGGGTGATTGCGTGGGTAGATGGTGGGTAGGTAGGTGATTGGGTAGGTGGGTGCGTGAGTGCGTGGGTAGATGGTGGGTAGGTAGGTAGGTAGGTAGGTAGGTAGGTAGGTAGGCAGGTAGGTAGGTAGGTAGGTATTCAGACAGTTAAAAGTTTGTTGCATATCCTTTACAGGATGTCGCAGTCAACTTCAGCATTTTTGCTGTTGTGATATCTTGGCAAGTTTACGTTCAGTGGTTTGTCATTGCTTTCTGAACGACCGACACCCATACCAATTCGTAAAAAACCAACGCAATGTGGTCTGTTGTCAAATCGCCTGCAGCTGTGTTTAGAACGCGGTTATGCGAGATTACGAACTGCGTCGGTAACACCATCACTACGGAGCAAGCAATTCAGACAGTAAACAACATTAAAGTGATGAATTTACATTCGTTGATTAAGTGATTACATTCATTCCTTAAAGTACAAACTCAGTACTTGCTATTACATATTTTACAGAGTTCTCTAGACATAGGCGAGGTGACATTGGCAAGAGAAATCACAGAGGAAATCATTCTAATCGACATGACACAACACAACAAGTTTTTGTTTACCATTTTAAACTCGATGAGAACGGCCCTTGTCAGTGTCAACTGTTTGACTGGCAGGCACCTCAAACTGACAGTCTGGCCCTGTGAAAGAACAGACAAGCTTGTCGGAGACCTGTATTAGAACATTCTATGGCAGTGTTTCTCAACCTATTTTGGCTCATGCACCACTTCACCATATGTTCAGAATTTCAACCCCTCCTCCTTTCGTATTTCCTCCCTATACATCCCCCTCCCCCAGCGCCCCTACACAGTATACGTTAAAATGGAAGTTAAATTTAATAACACATACTAGAACAAGTCTAGACGTCTACATAAAACGTGATTTGCGGGTCTACTTACGTTATAAAACGAATTTCAGAAGGGCGCGAAGTACAGAACCGTAAAGTATGGCGGGAAAAACAATATCAAGTAATCGGTTCTTGTATTAATGAGATCGTAAAATAATCTTAATTCCCCCCCCCCTCTCCCAGAAACCTAAAATTCCCCCGGGTGGGGTTAGGGTTGGGGGGGGGGGGGTGATTGCCTACTGGTTGAGAACCACTGTTCTATAACGAGAATCTCATCAAGCATTGAACATGCCGTTGGCAGCTTAGCGTTTGAGATAACCGAAAATGTAGCCATCTTTTCTTCCTCTCTGTTACAAGCGTTTGAGATAACCGAAAATGTAGCCATCTTTTCTTCCTCTCTGTTACAAGCGTTTGAGACAACCGAAAATGTAGCCATCTTTTCTTCCTCTCTGTTACAAGCGTTTGAGATAACCGAAAATGTAGCCATCTTTTCTTCCTCTCTGTTACAAGCGTTTGAGATAACCGAAAATGTAGCCATCTTTTCTTCCTCTCTGTTACAAGCGTTTGAGATAACCGAAAATGTAGCCATCTTTTCTTCCTCTCTGTTACAAGCGTTTGAGATAACCGAAAATGTAGCCATCTTTTCTTCCTCTCTGTTACAAGCGTTTGAGATAACCGAAAATGTAGCCATCTTTTCTTCCTCTCTGTTACAAGCGTTTGAGATAACCGAAAATGTAGCCATCTTTTCTTCCTCTCTGTTACAAGCGTTTGTTGTTGCCTTTACTCACGCTATTGCAATTTGTCACTTTATATATTTACCCTATACAATGAAAACATTATTGTGGATGTTAGAGACAACAAGGAGCAAGAACAATACAACCCGTTTGTAACAAGCGGGATCGAATTACTTGAAATTATATATGTTAACGAATTGTGTGGTCATGGACTAATTGAAACTAATGAGACTAATCAACTCATTCATAGTTTATGCATTCGGATCACTACACTTGATTGTGTGTGTGTGTGTGCTCACGTGTGTGTGTGTGCGCGTGTGTGTGTGTGTGTGTGCTGTGTGTGTGTGTGTGTGTGTAACAATACCCATTTTGGACAACTACCTTCAATTTGATATCCTATTTGTAGCTGACTCGGTCACAGATTTATTAATCTGAGCCAGGCGATGAACCCTCGTATAACTTCTTTTCTGAAGTTGAACCAGGTGGGGGTTATGGTATAATGGAGTTGAAAGTGTGTGCGTGTGTGCCTGTGTGTTAGTTAGTTGGTTGGTTGGTTGGTTGGTTGGTTGGTTGGTTGGTTGATTGGTTCGTTGGCTGGCTGACTGGCTGGCAGGCTGGTTAGTTGGTTGGTTGGTTGGTTGGTTATTGAGTTAATTAGTTAGTTAGTTAGTTAGTTAGTTAGTTAGTTAGTTAGTTAGTTAGTCGCGGTTCCATCTTCACTGTAACGAGTCGTCCCCATTATGCTCCGTTCCTGTGCCAGTGAAAATCACACGAAATTCCCCTCACTGCCATATGTGACAAGTGGAATAGACAGGAGTTTCGACAAGCCTACAACCCGCACAAGTACACTATGCATAATACCGCCGTTAGAATGCCAACACAAAAGTCCTCCACGGGAATTACAGTTCATCGTCGATGGAAGCGACGGTCACTAGAAAACCAGCAGCCACACATTACTATCATTACTACATTAAAATTTGAGAGACTCGACTTCATTGCCCCGAGATTTATCCCAAACGATTCGGCAGGGCAGCCCACTGAAAACATCGCACTAAGCATGAACACCGTAGCTCTGGCGACGACCCGAGGAGTCTCCGAGAAAAATGCATTAGTGGACCGAAAAGGCAATCCTGTAAATTTCAAGCAACAGGCCGACCGCCACCGTTCCGAACAGACAGTTCACGCTACAACCACCGCAGACAGATGTAAAAACATTCCAAACGAAATTCACAGCCCACAGTGTCACGCCACGCACTCAACTCAGTTGCAGGGCGACGGAACCATGCACTACCAGTCCAGCATGAGGAAAATTCGACTGCAAACCGTAGCCAGAAGCATAAACACTCCAGAGGCTTAACGGTTCAAATGTCCATCCACCATGTTGGGTGTGTGTGCCTGTAAGTGTGTGTGTGTGTTTTAGTAAACAATAAAACGCTCTCTATTGCAACCAGAAAGAGAGAACTGACGTGTTATAAATACCCTATCCTGTTATATGGAAGCGTACATTAGACAATAAGCAAAGAAGCGGAATAGCAACTAATAGCAGTGGAAATGTGGTTTGCTGTGGAAAATGCAAAGGAAATCACAGGAATTGGTGTAGATCACAGGTTGGCAAAGCAGAAGCGCAGCCTCCTCATTTACACAGCATTATTGCAAATATTTGCAAATTGTGTGGCTTTATATATTTCTGTTGTCAACAGCAATCACCCAATCCTCTCATGACAACACTCGGGACATGCCTATATGTGTTCTACAGAAGATGTCGAACAGTGCTGATGCTTATAGTTCCAGTTGCCAATTGGTGCAGCACACCTCAGTATCTTACTCTACAACTATTGCATTCAGCTGCGAAGCCCCATCCAGATCTTTCACCTCGCTGCACTGATCCACGGCCCCAAATTCTAGTAAATCAACCTCTCCACTTATATCCTCTGCCAGGGCCAAACCATATCTGGATTTAACTTGAGAGGAGGACAGGTGTGTGCTACTCTGTTTTGATTGAGATATCTCTAGTCCAGCATCGCACTATTCGCATTCCGTCATTTTGAATACTCTCCAGTATTTTGCATTTCGTTGCCAATATCATAAGTAAACTCAGTCGTTATTCAATACATCATCATTATTATTATCTTCCACATTTGTCATCAAGCGTCATGGAGAGGAGTTAGTTGTTGTTCCAGTGCCCGATGGGTGGCATTGGATATTGTCGTTCAATGTGATTGTGCTATGTCTCTAATGTCGTCATTTCATCTTCTTCTCGGGCGTCCTCTTACTCTCTTATCAGATCTTCTGTTTATATTAAGATTTCAAATAATGGCAGGTAAATATTATAACATTGGAAGATTAGCAATCTGTGTTGCACGTGAATATCTAACATAGTTCACGGCGCTGCTAATCCTTGTTTTTCGCCTTTATCTAATCAGGTTTGGTATCCTATTTCACTACCTGAGAGGTCAGACTGGCGCGGGAATATTCCCATCCCTATGTTGAGATAGAATCTGGTTCCTTCTAAGCCTGAGTCGAACACAGCAACCTCTCAGCCACGGCTCCAGTTATCTGTGATACAGCTTGTGTTAATTACTATGTTGCTGCCATCCACTAATCCGTAATACAACTGGTATTACTATGTTGCTGCCCTCCACTAATCTGTGATACAACTGGTATTACTATGTTGCTGCCCTCCACTAATCCGTGATACAACTGGTATTACTATGTTACTGCCCTCCACTAATCCGTGATACAACTGGTATTACTATGTTGCTGCCCTCCACTAATCCGTGATACAACTGGTATTACTATGTTGCTGCCCTACACTAATCTTTGATACAACTGGTATTACTATGTTGCTGCCCTACACTAATCTGTGATACAACTGGTATTACTATGTTTCTGCCCTCCACTAATCCGTGATACAACTGGTATTACTATGTTGCTGCCCTCCACTAATCTGTGATACAACTGGTATTACTATGTTGCTGCCCTCCACTAATCTGTGATACAACTGGTATTACTATGTTGCTGCCATCCACTAATCCGTGATACAACTGGTATTACTATGTTGCTGCCCTCCACTAATCTGTGATACAACTGGTATTACTATGTTGCTGCCCTCCACTAATCCGTGATACAACTGGTATTACTATGTTGCTGTCCTCCACTAATCCGTGATACAACTGGTATTACTATGTTGCTGCCCTCCTCTAATCCGTGATACAACTGGTATTACTATGTTGCTGCCCTCCACTAATCTGTGATACAACTGGTATTACTATGTTGCTGCCATCCACTAATCCGTGATACAACTGGTATTACTATGTGCTGCCATCCACTAATCCATGATACAAATGGTATTACTATGTTGCTGCCATCCACTAATCCATGATACAAATGGTATTACTATGTTGCTGCCATCCACTAATCCGTGATACAACTGGTTTTACTATGTTGCTGCCATCCACTATTCCGTGATACAACTGGTATTACTATGTTGCTGCCATCCACTAATCCGTGATTCAACTGGTATTACTATGTTGTTGTCATACAACTATCTGTGATGCAACTGGTATTATTATGTTGCTGCCATCCATTAATCTGTGATACAACTGGCATTACTATGTTGCTGCCCTCCACTAATCCGTGATACAACTAGTATTACTATGTTGCTGCCATCCAATTATCTGTGATACAACTGGTATTACTATGTTGCTGCCCTCCACTAATCCGTGATTCAACTGGTATTACTATGTTGCTGCCATCCAACTATCTGTGATGCAACTGGTATTTCTATGTTGCTGCCATCCAATAATCTGTGATACAACTGGTATTACTATGTTGCTGCCCTCCACTAATCTCTAGTATTCATATTTTCCTGCGCTCCACTCATCTGTGATTCAAATAGCATTCAGATGTCCCTGTCCTCCACTCATCTTTGATACTAGTATTCATTTCTTTCTGCCCTCAATCATTCTTTTATACATCTAGTACTCATATTTTTTCTGCCTTTCACTAATCTTTGATACAGCTAGCATTCACATGTTTCCACCCTTCACTAATCGTTGATACAAATGGCATTCATAATCCCCTGCTCTCCACTCATCTTTGATACAACTATTGTACACATTTTTCTGCAACCCACTAACCTTTGATGGAATTAGTATTCATAGTTTTCTGCCGTTCACTAATGTTTGTTTGATACAACTTGTATTAATGCGTTTCTACCCTCCATTAATCTTTGATACAAATGGCTTTTATATTTTCCTGCCCTCCACTCATCTGTGATGCAACTAGTATTAATATTTTCCCGCTCTCCACTCATCTGTGATACAACTAAGATTCATATTTTCCTGCATCCACTCATCTTTGATACAACAAGTATTCATATTTTCCTTCATCCACTCATCTTTGATACAACTAGTATTCATATTTTCCAGTCATCCACTCATCTTTGATACAACTAGTATTCATATTTTCCTGCATAAACTCATCTTTGATACAACAAGTATTCATATTTTCCTTCATCCACTCATCTTTGACACAACTAGTATTCATATTGTCCTGTCATCCACTCATCTTTGATACACCAGGTATTCGTATCGTCCTGCCCACCACTGATCTGTGATACAATCGGTGTTATTATTGTTCCATACCTCCACTAATCTGTGATACAACTGATATTTATATTTTCCTATCTCTCCACTCATCTTTGATATCCATGACACTATTTTCCCCTGTGTCTGCCACGGATCCTCTAATAACTGCCAGAACCGTCTGCTGAAGATAAGCAAACAACGCTTCCATGTGACCTTTGTTGTTTCCCCGCCGACATAATTAGAGAGATCATGAGCAAGCATTGATATTTACCGGATGTCCAGGATGTTTTTGATATTGTCTGGTACAGTGACCGATAAGCGCAATCAGGATAGTTCATCTACGATCACATCATCTAATCTACAACCAAACTTGGTCATGCTAGCGTTTATTACAAATATTCAGGGTCAGCTAAATGAAATATCATGTTACTGATTAAAGTATGAGGGATTTATAAACAGCAAAAAACATGACACTCGTTACCATACTTTAAGTCTACATTTATTCTTCTACTTCTGCTTCTTCTTCAGCTTCATCGCCATCATTTTCACCTTCTTCGTTCTCTTCTGAGGGGAGTGGGCACATTCTAAGATACGTTGTAAATACTAAGTTATATAAGGAAACATTTCCATGGCGAAGTGGTTAAGCCAGCCGCCTTGCACTCCGAAAGTCTTGGGTTCGTTTCCAGATTCGGTTCTGGACTCTCTTTCACGTGTGCAGATGGTGTTATGGATTCCGTGCTATGTGCGACGCTTTCGCAGGCTGCGTTAAGAAAAGAGATCAGGCCATGTGGGATAAAACCCGGTGCAATCCAGTCGGTCATCGTGACTGTAAATGACTTTAAACAAGTCCTAAACTGCATTTAGTGATACGTTAAACAATAAACAGCCACTACTGCTGGGTGGTTAGGTAATTATCTGTACTGGGTGGTTATGTATTTAACTGTACTGGGTGGTTAGGTAATTATCTGTACTTAGTGGATATATTATCGTGATTTGCACAATATTATACAATTACTTGAACATGTGACGACCGGAAAGATTTGTGAACAGAGAAACTGAGGAAGACGGCGAGAGAGAATGTTTGACGGTCTTGTGTCATGGCACGGATGGGGGTCATATTAACTGATCCATGCTATCGGAGATTCCAGTTTGTCGATAAGTATGATCACGAATGACAGTCGGCAATGTGCTAGATAACGATGATGATACTCAATGAGTATATAAAGATGATATACTCAGTAATTATAAACACATGATATACTCAATTATTATATACCAACGATATAATCAACATGATACAATTAGTAATTATATACACATTAGATACTTAGTTGTTATATAAAAATGATATACTCAGTGGTTATATAAAAATGATATACTCAGTCGTTAGTTGTTTGTCGTGGTTCCAACATCACAGCAAAGGGTCGTCCCCATTATGCTCCGTTCCCGTGCCAGTGAATATCACATAAAATGTTCCCCACTGCCTCATGTTAAAAGTGGAAAAGACAGGAGTCTCGACAAAAAACGGCCTGCTCAGGCACACTGTGCATAATGCCGCCGACATAATGTCACCACACAAGTCCTCTACGAAACATAAAGTTCATCCTTGATGGAATTGAAAGTAACTTTCCCAACCAGATGTTCACCTACAAAGTCTCGATGTTTCTAGATATTGTTGTTCCGTTTCTAGATGTTTCCTAGCCAGCCACGCCATTTCCCCTCCGAAATGCAGTTCACACAGCAAAACAACATCGGACAGATGTAAAAACAATTCACTGTACATAATGATGTGGCCAGAATGCCACACAAATGTCTCCTCTAAGAATCATACAGTTCATTCTTTATGGAAGCGGCAGTCACTTTCCCAACCAGATGTTCGCCTACAAAGTCTCAATATTGCTAGTGGTTATATAAAAATGATATACTCAGTGGTTATATAAAAATAATATACTTAGTGGTTATATAACAATGATATATTGAGTGGTTATATGAAAATGATATACTCAGTGGTTATGTCAAAATGATTTATTCAATGGCTATATAAGTATTATATACTGTAATCAGTGGTTATATATAAATGATATACTCTGCGGTTATATAAAGATGATATACTCAGTCATTATATAAAATGATATACTCAGTGGTTATATACAAAAGATATACTCAGATGAAATACTCACTGGCTATATAAAAATTATATTCTCAGTGGTTAAATAAAATGATATTCTCAGTGGTTATATACTGATATAAGCCTGGGTCATTGACATTGAGTTGAGTGACCGGGCATGAGAAAGAATGGAGATGAAAGTGGGAGACAGTAAAGTGACTGACCTGGCTATGAGAAAACAGCCAGTCCTGAGAAATAATGGGAAGGGTGAGTGTGGACCCCAGGGGGATGGGGGAAGGACAGTTTAGTTTTGTGTGAAGTCAAGGGACTTGAGGGCAGTTAATGGGTAGATGCCGAACTGGTCGGTAGTCTAAGGAGAAGCGGAGTTAGAGATCTCCGTGTGGTGTTGTTCTCCCAGTTGTGAAGACAGGCCTGAACCAGAGTGGGTTCTATAGTGAGTGAGGGCCTGAACCCAGAGTGGGTGATATAGTTAGTGGAAACTAAGACCCAGTGTGTGGGTGTATTGTGTGAGGTCCAGCGGTGGATAGGAGCTGGATTACCTGTCTTGAGGATTTGATATGAAGCAGGCTTGAGAAGGCATTGATGTGTGCTGGTTAAATTGTGAGGAGGATATTTATATTCTATGGATTACATTATTTCTGGATGTATAAACATGTTCCGTCTGTCCTGTGTTCTTTCTGGATTAAAAGATTATGTGCGCCAACTCAATCTTGTTTCATGACTGGTGAATGTGCACTGCAGGGGTGAGTTGGATTAAGAGACAGTTAGATAGCTCAATTGACACACCAGGAGCATCGTTACCTAGACAACGACCATCACACGAAACATATCGTCAACAACATAGAGCACTGATCATAAAGAACGTCGTGTGACATCTGGGGTCTCCTCCGGTCAAGGACGACGGGGATATATTGATCATCTGGTGACTCGTCGCTTAGTAAGGAGTATCTGGAAGGCTACGTACTGTCAAGAGCATTATAGACATTGTTGTCATTCTGAGATATCTGTGGGCTCTTCGCTGAGAGAGGAGTTAGTATCTGTGACTTCGTTCCATCAATTTAGACAGTACTGCGTCAAGAGATTAACAGCAACTCTTTTGTGTGTGTAAGACGCCACATCGAAGAAAAACTGTCAGCGCGCGTGAAAAAATACGCGGCAGAAATCACAAGCGAACAGTCAGTTCACGTCAAGTTCACTACAGGTGAATTGGATACCAACCATATCGCTGAAACGAGCTGGGGTGTTAGAGATTTAACGCAGCACAGATCAACCGGCAGAGTCGACTAGGGTGACAGGGGTAGTCACTAGTCAAAACAGAACAGAGAAAATTGACATTTCTGAATCACCGGGAGGGGTGACAGGACGGGGGAAATTGTGAGTTTCCTCGGACAAATCGGGTCAGCGCTGTTTACGAGAACAGGTGACTGAAGGGGATTGTAACGGTACCCCTACCACAGCCGGGTAGGGGCTGAGAAGGTTGACCTTGGGTGGCAAGGCTGTTTAACAGTAAGCAGTTACTGAGAAAATTTCCACGGAGTTAAAAGAGCAGCTGGGTGGGGCTGTCGTGGTTGTGTGGAAACTGTTTGTACGGAGTAATTTTTCACTGAGGGTGATAAAGAGAAATTGAGGTGACATTGTGAGTTGGGGGTGGAAGGAGTAAAGGTACTCAGGAGAATTTCCACGGCCTATTGTGGTCAAGATGACTCATCGTGAATGAACAAAACAAGGCGTTTTGTGTGAAACCAGACTTTATTGTTCGTCTTTGTTAAAAGCCCGTTGTGTTCATTACTTTATAATCAGCAAACATTTTGACAACGAATGATGACATGGCAGCTCCGCGAACATAGTTGCATACAGTTGCCAAAAAGAACTGACTGTACAGAGTGAAAGCGTTGAACATTTACTGCCATTATTTTGGTCTTTTCTCTTGGTGAATCTATAACATATATGATACAGCAAAGCACCATCTCCGCAACGAAAGTAACAACATATCGAAAGAACACTTTGGATAATTATTATTACCGTCAACGTTTCCGACAGTTGGAACTCGTGATCACAACGCGAAATGAAGTAACCACTCAACAAATCAACAAGTCGCTTTGAAATCTAGCGGTGTAGACATTTCGGAAAATTTAACACAGATATTTCCAGCCGATTGTGGGAAACTATTAAAAACTATTAAACGAACTTGTGGCGACGGATTAATAGACACATATTTGTCGGCCAACCAGTTGGACATTCTGTTTGCTGCTGATTGTCTTATATATACTGTTTTCGGGTGTTAAGCAATTACTTGTATGTGGTCCAGTGTTTGTCAAGAGTAGGGGATTTTTGTGTTGTTTCTCGAAGGCCGGGAGACAGGGCGAAATGTTATTTTCTGAGGTGCACCATATATAATTTCTGGGAAGAAAATCGAAAGGTCGGTTTATTTGGTTCTGCAGGGACGGTCCTGAATTATATAACGTGCCAGTTTGTGTTTAGCGTCAGATCTGTGTATAAATTGATGCTATAATTTTTTTTTTCTTCTCTTTTTCTTTTCGTTATATTTACATATGATATTTCTTGTGGTCGGATATATGTTATTATTGTGATCTTTCGTCATTTCTACTGTCTAGTGGTCTTTGTCAGTTTATATTTATATATTACGCGCACTGTGGGTGTCCCTACACAAGCTTGTGGTTGTTACTGTGGTTTATTTCTGTGTGATCACCGTCTCCGTGTACTTCGCTTGTGAGTCTAACGTTTTTATAGAAAACACTTAGTGTTATCATCCATTTGTTTGTATATGTATTTATATGTATGTTTAACAATATTTCCAGAAATGTTATACAACTATTTGTTATAGATATATGCGAGGGAGGATATTTTCCCTCACTACCTAGTGCTTATAGAGTGACTGGGTGAGTACAGTAGTGATATTTTAGCACTACGAATTTACGTACACAGGGAGTGCTGGTGTACTTAGGGAAGTGACACAAAGACTAACAGCAGAGTCGTCACCTTTATAGTTGGCTGACAGACAGCAACGTGTCCACAAGTACAAGATGCCTACTTTAATGGAATATATTGGTGAACGAATAGGCCTGAAAGGTAAAGGGTTACAGGACTATGCTGAAGCAAAAGAACAAAAACAGCTTGAAAGAGAGGAGAGGCATAATGAACGCGAGGCAAAAAGCCTACAGGAAGAAAAGGTAGCTGAAGACAAGTGTCTACAGGAAGAGACACAAGTAAAACTAGCTGAAATGGAAAATAAACGTCTACAGGAAGTAAAGTTAGCCGAAATAGAAAACAAGCGTCTACAGGAAGAGAGAGAGACACACAAATGGAACTTGAAAAATTAAAACACACAAATGCGGTGGAAATCGAGAAAGAGAAGATTAAGTGTCAGATGCAAACTGAAATTGAGTTTAAAAAACTAGAACTATCTTCGAAGGGTCAAAGTGAGGAAAGCAGAAGACCGTCGCAGTCGTCACAGAGATTAAAACTGCCATATTTTACAGACCGGGACCAACTTGAAAATTATTTGGCCAGGTTCGAGGCATCAGCCAAAGAGTTAGGTATTCCAGAGAAGGAGTATGCGATGCGACTTGGCGAGTTTCTTACGGGTAAGGCACTAGACACCATGTTCAATTTACCTGTGGAAGAAAGAAACAACTACACTATTCTGCGTCAACGTCTCCTCACAAAGTTCCAACTCACTGAACATGGATATAGAACAAAGTTTAGACAGTTAGTGCCAGAGACAAATCAAGATTTCACAGACTTTGTTAACACAGTAAAGAACACATTTAACAAATGGATGGAGCTCGCAGAAGTAGGGAAAGATTTTAATAAATTAGTAGATCTAATGTTAAGAGACAAGGTAGTATCTGCATGCAATTCTAATTTAGTGGCGTTCTTTGAGGAACGGAAGCCAAAGGACATAGACACAATGTCACAGTTAGGATAAAACTACATGACTGCACATCCTAACGTATCTATTGGTAGAACTAATTGAGTGAGGAAATAGTCTGTGCAGCGTACACTAAACAGGACCAGAATCCAGTCATCAGACCAAGAGCGAAAAGTGTGGATTCAGCACAGAAAGGTGAGCAGCAAGAACTTCAAGATAATGGTTTCCGAGGAAACAATGTTGGTAGAGTAGGACGGTACCCATATAGAAGAGGGAATTTCCAGAGACGTCCAAATTATGCCGGATGTTGGAATTGTGGGAGCTGGAGACACAAGGCAGCACAGTGTGATGCACAACCATCCAGTGAGCCAACAAGTAACGCAAGGAAGGAGATCATCTGTTTCAAATGTGGAAAGAATGGGCATGTCAGCCATCAATGTAGGATGAGAGAAACAGAGCACTCAAATGCAGCGCAAGTAATTGAGACGCTGAACAATGAAGATTGTAGTGGGTGCAAACCTCTTTTTGAAAAAGACAGTCAGCCAGTCCTAATATGTGGTCATACAGTGAAAGCAGGATCAGCAGTGCATGAAGGAGGAAGTCTGAAGCTGCATCAGGGATTTGTCAATGATAGACCAGCGTTAACAATTAGGGATTCCGGATGTACGTCTATCGGAGTTAGGAAAAGTTTAATAGATCCCTCGGATTATACAGGGAAAAAGATTAGATGCATAACATTCAACGGCACAGTAGAGTTCTACCCATTAGCCATAATAACAGTAAAAACACCATATATCACTGGAAGAGTGACAGCGTGTGTTTTGGACTCACCAGTGGCTGATTTGATCATAGGAAATGTTATAGGAGTTAAAGATTGTACAGAAGAGGACGTAGTTTATTGGGACCAAAAATATAGTGTAAGCAGTAATGAGGTGGTCACCACAAGAGAACCTAAATTAGAGAGTATAGCTGAGGTAGAAGAGGCACTTGAAGTAGACACAGGAACTCAGGACAAGGATAGTACAGCTGAGCAGATGAGAATGGATCCCAAATATAGTGCTAGTGAATCCCAGAGACAAGATACTACTCTGAACAAATGTTCCCAAGGGTGTAGGAGAGTAGAACATAGGCAGTCAAAGAAAGGTAGATGGTGCTTCGAGAGGAAGAACAATGTTCTCACTCGCCGCTTTTCAGATAGTGGAACTGCACGTGGGCAAGGAGCAGTACCTTTAGCACATAGAGACCGATATACTAGAACAGCTCAGGATAGTGCATGTGCAGGGCACATAGGCATAAGGCGTATGCAGCAGAAAGCAAGGTGCCAGGTATATGGGCCAAGATTGAATAAAGAGTTCAGACTAAACAGAGACTCAAGTGTAATGGTGCAATATGCAGATAGGAAAGTTGAGTCAGGTCAAAAGAGTGTTCGCGACATTACTGACCCAGGGCTAGGGATAGCAAACAGATGTTGTAATTGTAGAGGTACCATGAGTCATGGGTACATGAAAGGTAGACACAGCATCGACAGGAATCAGAGGAGGGTTAATGCAAGAACAGAACCACCTGATATAGGGTCGGTACACAAATAGTATTGTGTGGTCGTGAAGTAGTAAGAGACCTGTGGGTACATAAGTATAATGCTTTCCTATGATGTATTATTATTATGTGATGTATTAGTTCATGCATTGGTACACAAGATAGAAAGATGGTTGTATTTATGTGTGATGAATATAGGAGTGTACTATGAGCATTTGATGTATTATGTAGTGTGGTAGCTAGAGTGAGATGGAGCCATACTTAGGGCTACCCAGGCAATATGTCTGGGTCACATGTTTAGTAAGTTTTAGTCTCCCAATATTTGAAAACGAAGTTTTCTTTTAAGAGGGGGGTGATGACATAAGCCTGGGTCATTGACATTGAGTTGAGTGACCGGGCATGAGAAAGAATGGAGATGAAAGTGGGAGACAGTAAAGTGACTGACCTGGCTATGAGAAAACAGCCAGTCCTGAGAAATAATGGGAAGGGTGAGTGTGGACCCCAGGGGGATGGGGGAAGGACAGTTTAGTTTTGTGTGAAGTCAAGGGACTTGAGGGCAGTTAATGGGTAGATGCCGAACTGGTCGGTAGTCTAAGGAGAAGCGGAGTTAGAGATCTCCGTGTGGTGTTGTTCTCCCAGTTGTGAAGACAGGCCTGAACCAGAGTGGGTTCTATAGTGAGTGAGGGCCTGAACCCAGAGTGGGTGATATAGTTAGTGGAACTAAGACCCAGTGTGTGGGTGTATTGTGTGAGGTCCAGCGGTGGATAGGAGCTGGATTACCTGTCTTGTGGATTTGATATGAAGCAGGCTTGAGAAGGCATTGATGTGTGCTGGTTAAATTGTGAGGAGGATATTTATATTCTATGGATTACATTATTTCTGGATGTATAAACATGTTCCGTCTGTCCGTGTTCTTTCTGGATTAAAAGATTATGTGCGCCAACTCAATCTTGTTTCATGACTGGTGAATGTGCACTGCAAGGGGTGAGTTGGATTAAGAGACAGTTAGATAGCTCAATTGACACACCACGAGCATCGTTACCTAGACAACGACCATCACACGAAACCTATCGTCAACAACATCGAGCACTGATCATAAAGAACGTCGTGTGACATATACAATTGATATACTCAGTGGATATATATAAATGATATACTCAAATGATATACTCAGTGGATATATATAAATGATATACTCAAATGATATACTCAGTGGATGTATGTAAATGATATACTCAGATGATATACTCAGTGGATATATAAAAATGATATACTCAGATGATATACTCAGTGGATATATAAAAATGATATAATCAGTGGATATATAAAATGATATACTCAGTGGATATATAAAAATGATATACTCAGTGGATATATATAAATGATATACTCAGATGATATACTCAATGGATATATATATATAAATCATATACTCAGTGATTATATAAAAATGATATACTCAGCGTTTATAATCACGATATACTGAGTGGTTATAAAAAATGTTATAGTGAGTGGTTATCTGAACATTATATATTCAGTGGTTATATAATCGTGATATATTGAGTGGTAATATAAACATTATATATTCAGTGGATATATGGACATATGATAATGATTATGATGCAGTTGATGATGATGCTGATGATGATGATGATATATTTAAGTTAACTACATTGTGATGTGCATAAAGGAAGATACATTACCTTCCAAACAGCCAGGTTGCTGTCCATAGCCCTGTCAGAAACAGAATTGTCCTCCAAGCTGCTCACATTTCTATGACTGTACTGCTTGCATAGACTAGACATCTGGTCAGAAGGTCAAACAATCATGGTCCTGTAAATTGTCTCATAGATTTACTAATCCAACAGTTTTTATAACATTCAATGTTAACAACGGAGCCCTGATAGAGCGGTGCCCAGGTCGCTTGCTGTCGGAACCATGATAGAGCGGTGCCTAGGTCGCTTGCTGTCGGAGCCATGATAGAGCGGTGCCCAGGTCGCTTGCTGCCGGCCCGAACTGAGTGGAGCTGAGTCAAGGGCGACATCTCGGCACTCGGGACATTCCCATTCGTGCTCAGTCCTCGTCTTCAACAACCAGCGAAGAGTTCTAATACAAAAGGTACCAGTAGCAGTCTGATTTTGTGTCCCTCTGGCCTTTCTCGGAGTCCCTAATGTCGGCCAATTCCCCTGGTCTCTTCAAGCCGTGATGGTCTATCTGTTCTTCTGCAATATACACGCGATCACAAAGGACCCCGATCACTTCTGCTTTAGCATGCACCAAGGCCATCGGTGAAGTCCCAGCCAATCTGTCCGCCTGTTGATTTCCTAGCACACCAGCATGCCAGCCTATTGGTCATATATTTGAATCTACACCAAGGCTGATTCTGAAAACTGATCTGGATATCCAGTTCGACCAAGCTTAATATATATATTATGACCACTTCCTTTCCTTATCAACTCGTTCCGTCATAGAACAATATCTGGTTCACAGTTAACAAGGTGGATCATACCGACCAATGCAATTGAAAGCAATCCTCGTTTCACCACGATTCATACCCAAAACGCCACCACGACTTTCAACTCTTCTTTCTTCGTCTCCGCTTTCTTCTCAGGGTATCAATTGTACAGCATGAGCATCAGACATCAAGCATTAAAATTTACAAAATTACAATTTATAAAATATAATTTTTATAAACAAGTCATTTTCTAAATGTGCTGTTTGTCTATTTTTAGATTTTTGTTCTTGCTTGAAGACCATTTACTCCCTGAGTTCCCTCACAACATTTGCTTATTTTGCATACTTATTACTAAACCAACCAAAACAGTATTATTGCCACAAGGAGACGTTCAACTTCTTTGTGATGAGCTTACCTTTGAATGCACGAGATACATGGACGAACATTGGTTCCATGTTATGAAAGTTAGGTCCGTGGAGGAGATCTTCCACCACCACAGGTCTTTCTCGTACTGTCTCTTCCAGCTTCTGCGAAGGCAACAAAGAGGTCATCAACATTCCTGTAATACCTACAGGTTACATACATGTAGCGTGCTAGACAAAAGGTAGAATAGTTTAAAAGAACTATGACGGGACAGGTGACGCCGGGCATACTTAGTGCACAGTAGAGTGTTTCAATCAAGAAATCAAAGATAAGGATAATCCGTTGCATCTTACCCCCGGGACATGCTGGTGCGGTGTGAGACGAGCAGACGGACATATTGTCTGGATCTGCACCGCTGGGTGTGTTTTGGTACAGTGATGCGGTAGACGTGGTCAAGATCCTATGGAAATCATGTGTATAGAGTGGAGTAACAAACATATCATCATTGTCTGGGGAGAATGGTTTGACACGGAGTGACCAGAGTACTCCGAGAAAAGTCCAGACAGATACATAATCAGACTGTAATTGTACCATTAGTATTGCGAATCTTCGCTTGCTGTTGAAGATTAAGACGGAGCACGTATGAGAATGTCCGAAGTGCTAATCGTCGGTTTGTTTGTTTGTTTGTTTTTGGTTTTTTTAAATTTTTTTTTTAAATTCAACTCAACTTTAAAATATTACATATTTAAAGAAACCCTTTGCAAGCCTTGAGGTATGCTGGGTTTATGATACAATCTCCATACTTGCGTTGACCAGTCGGACTCGACGAGTGCTGTGGTCAATGTCACGCCAGGCTCATTTACTGTCCAGTACTCCTCCTACGGGCTTCGTGGCTTAGAGGTTAGCGACTTTTCTCCGTAATCTCGTATACTCTCGTGGGTAACGTGATGACGGTGAGAATCAGCAGTGGTTCGAATCGCATCGGTAACTTACAGGGTATGTGAGCCGGCCGCTCAGAAAGCAATGGCAAACTACTGAGCGTAATCTTGCCAAGAAATCAACATACAGCTGAAATATGCTGGTGGTGACAGCGATGTCCTGTAAAGGATATGCAAAAAAAAAAAAAAAAAAAAATACTCCTCCTACTACTCGTTTTAGATTGGGTCGAACCGGGAGCCTCAGTCAGTTGTACAGAAATCCGTCTAGATGGGGATTCGTAGACATGCCACAGAGCCCTGAGCCACCTCGACTCTCTACTAACGTGGCATGATCGTTTCTTCAAGTACAGCTTGTTCCAAACTCTAAGTAGTCCAGGTGACCTTGACCCAGCCCACCATCTTAAGTTTCTTCACATTTACTCCCAAACTGCCCTTCCATCTTCCCCTTAAATTATGAATATTTTCTCGTACCATCGATTTGTTCACTGTGCGTTTCCAAAAAGTTTCTGACAAAGCGGTCAACACTTTGTCAGGAACCATTATTGCCTGACAACGCAGCCGTAATCGTCAGACAGATGGCAGGATCCTACAATTGGCGAATATTTGTTTAGCTATATTGGTTCTGTTTCTCCCCACACGGCGCTTAAATAATTGAGCATGCTTGCGCGCCATCTAAATATCACATTTGCATAGTTTCCCAGGCAGCTAGACGATGGCATATTTATAAAACACAACCCAAGAAAACATTCCGTAGCGGAAATCTGCTGTTAATATGTGAATGTTAGGACTATCACATTGTGTAGGCTTGAGTGCAGGGAGTATTAGGTGGTCAGTCTTTCTTGTAGCGAACGAAGAAAGGTGACATCATACAATTGTCCGCCATAACATTGTCTGCATAGTGTCCTAACCGCTACAAAAACTGTATAACACACAATAGGTTATAGATGCATTAAGGAACACTAACAGATACAAGTGGGCTTCAAATGAAAATCTTAAAAGTGTGATAGAAATTTTAATAACCATGCCATTGTCTTGTAACCTGTCAATATTGTTAATTGGATGGCAAGAGTGTTCAGCACGTGACATCACTGTGCAGACGAACATGGTGACGTCATAAGGACAGTTTAAAGATGGCCACCCCACTTTTGATAACCACCAAAGAGGAGCAGCGTTATATTATCCGTTTTTGTTTTTTAAATCAGTGAAGGGGTGGAACCTATAGACATTCATTGAGGATTGATTGATTGATTGATTGATTGACTGATTTATTGATTGATTGATTGATTGATTGATTGATTGATTTAGGAACCGACATCACAGCATTCGGGGCCTTCCCATAAGCGCTCCGTTAATTGAGGAATGAAGGTCCAGTATGGTGTATGAGTGGCGGAGGAAGTTTCAAAACGGCGTGCCTTCTGTGACAGACATTTCGGTCCGATGAAGAGGTACAGCAAACGCGATCAAGAACACACTTTTTCTAGAAGAATCCAAGCACTTTATCGGCGCTGGAGGAATTACCCTGAACGCAATGGTAACTACATTGAAATATGATACATCTGTTCTTTACTTTCTCAGAATATTTTCACCCAAAATAATATTTAAGGTTTGCATTATAAGCCTCATCGTACATGTGAAACAGAAACACAAGTGAGACCAGTTTTCTTTTGTGACGTTTATTACTTTTACTGACAATAAACTGGATTTTTTGTGTGTGCTCTCGCTCGCTTTGAACTCATGCGTAGTCCATACACGTGCGTGCTACTACTTCTGGTACACCTGGTTGATGTTTGCGTGTGGATTAGCTTTCCTTATTACGAGTTTCTCTCGCCATCAGGCGAACCCACTCCGACGTTCAGAGGCACTTGCAATTTATGTCCCTAAGTCAAGGACTGAGAATTCAACATTTTAATCCAACTGACCGGTGTAGGAGGTAATCCCGCTAGCTCGGCATCAGTACAACTTACGTTTAAGAATGAGCGTTCTTACCCATTCGGCAACGCTGTGCAATGAGGATGATCTGTCGACTAACTAACTAGTGTGGGTATTATTGGATATGCGGCTGTTCATGAAAGAAATATTCCACGACAGACCGCATGATTTCCTGTACAGTTAGATAACATTTACATATTGAGCAGCAGGAACATAAAAACAGAAAGCAATAATTAATATTTTCTGATTTAATAGTGTCTAATGAAGTCTTTGATTAAAAGGCGGCAGCAAGAAGTATTACGTTAAAGGAGGAAGAGGACAGGAAGATTAAGAAAGTATGAAGAAAGGAAGAATAAAGGAAGAAGTATAAAAACATTGCAGAAAAAAGAGAAGGAAAGAAGAAGACAGGAAGAATTTAAAAAATGTATAGTTTGGGTGGAAAATGGTTAATCATTCATACATTTTTGTTACCGTCGCTCGTTTTGAACTCAAGCGTAGTTCATACACGTGCTATAATTTTTAGTGCTTCATGCAAATTTTTTTGCGTTTTTGTGTGGTTATTATTTTGCTCTATTAGCAGTGTCCGTCTCCAACAGACAAACCCAATCTGACTTCTGAGGTACTTGAAATGTACGTCCCCAAGTCAATGGTGAGAATTCAACATTTTAGGTCAACTGAGCAGTAGGGGTTAAGCCCGCTACCACGGCATCATCACACTGGAAATATAAGAACGAGAGAGCTTATTCATTCAGCCACGCTGATCTCCATCAGTCTTCCTGAATCCATGTGCAGTCAACGGGTCATAAGACCCCAAGCTTGACCATCCCTCAACTTCTGCTACATTTCGGCCATACAGTTGACACAGAAAAGGCGCGTCTCAAAAATACCGAGGTTTTAGCAATTAGTAGGTTGCAACCAATTGTGTGCAGACAGAAAGACATCGTTTTAAATTTGCGATTGCTGTGGCGATAACAAATGCTCCACATTCGAACAATTTTAGTGACAAGCGTTTCAGCCAAAATGTAATTCGTGTATTTACTTCAAATGATATATACGAGGGGTTACAACACTTTCTCCGTAATCCCGTTTATCCACGCAGTGTCTCGCAGCGGGCGAGAACTGGAAGCGGTTCTACCCCCGCTGGTGACTTGCGGGATAACTGAGCCGGCCGCTCAGATAGCAATGGCAAACTACTGAGCGTAATCTTGCAAAGAATTCAACATGTATCAGTTGAAAGATGCTGATGTTGACAGCGATGTCCTGTAAAAGGATATGCGAATTAAAATTTTTTAAAAAAGTATGCGCTTGTTGAAGTGCAAGGCAATATTCCAGGCAATAAATAATGCAACCTATTGTGTATGGCTTCTGTATGTAACACTCATCACATTTGATGGGAGATGCCTTGAAGAGATTAGAACAGGAATCGCTATGGCGAAGTTGGCCATTTGCAAGATGAAAAACATGCTGACCAATAAACAGATGTCATTTGCAACGAGGGAATGATTTTTGAGGTGCTACATAGAATCTGTACTTTTGTATGGATGTGAAGCGTGGACAATGAGCAAACATGCTGAAAAAATATTTGATGGCTGTGGAAACGTGGTTTCTGAGGAAAATGCAAAGAATACCATGGACAGACAGAAAAAAAAAAACAATGACAAAGTCCTACCAGAAACAAATGAAAATCGTAAAATGATTAGAGAAATTAGACGTAGATAGTCGAAAAATTTTCGGTCACGTTATGAGAAGAAATAAATTGGAAAACTTGGTGACAACTGGCAAGATCGAGGGGAAGATAACAAGGGGAAGGCAGAGAAGTAAATATCTGGATGGCTTGGCCACGTGGCATGGTCTAGACAAGAACACTGAGCTGACCCACGACTCTGGTGATAGAGTGGAATGGCGAAGCATGGCCGCCCACGCTTATCGGCATGACACATGATGGGATGGATTTAAAAGTAAGGGATGGAGGGGGAAGGGGAAGCGTAAAAGAAAAACCCCAATGATACTTTACATGGATGGTTAACAACAAAATGTGGACTGGACGAAGCGCACTCTTGTCACACATGACAGATGTTGGTTCATTATAATTGACTTTCAGAGCGGAGAAGGTACATGATGATAATGGTGAATAATTTAAATGCTGCATTTTCCAAGTCAAACCTGTATAGTATAAATCCTCCAATGATTCCGGTTAGGGCCAAGATCACCAATAGGCAGCTCACGGAAGCGATTAATGACACCGGGATATCTGTGGCAGATGAAAGTAGCATGGCTTACAACTATCACATCACTGTCAAGTCAAGTCATTTACAGGTGTGTGTTTTAGTGAGAGCAAGCAGAGGGTGTTTTTGTATATAGAACATGCGATCGTGTCTTTATACAGAGAACAAGAAGAGTATCTTAATACAGAGAGCAACGTGCGTGCCTTTATACAGAGAGCAACATGCGTGTCTTAATACAGTGAGCATCGTACGTGCCTTTATATAGAGAGAAAGAAGAGCGTGACTTTATACAGAGAGCAAGCTAACGTGTCGTTATACTGAGAGCAACGTGCGTGCCATTATACAGAGAGCAACGTGCGTGTCTTAATACAGAGAGCATCGTACGTGCCTTTATATAGAGATGTAAAAACATTTCACTGCACATAATGATAATGCCATCGCCAGAATGCTCCTACACAAAAATACAGCTCATCGTCGACGGTAGTGGCAGTCAACCAGAAGCCCAGCAGCCACGCATTTCTGCATAAGGCAAACACCGGTCAACTCTGGGACATAGCCAGCTGCCATCGCTCCGAACATGCAGTCAAGTTCCAAAAAACCTCGGGCAGATTCAAAAGCATTTCACATGAAACTCACAGCTCACAGTGTCGCGCCACGCACTCACTCAGTAGCAGGGCGACGAAACCATCAAGCTTCCTTAGTCGCCTCATACGACATGCATGGCAGGCAACAGTGTTGCTATACTTGGCTTCCCTTATGGGCCCCGGCAACACACGGGAGTGTGAGAAAGAAGAGTGTGACTTTATACAGAGAGCAAGCTAACGTGTCGTTATACTGAGAGCAACGTGTGTGTGTTTATACGGAGAGTATGAAGTGTTTAACTTTCCTTAGAGAGCAGGCTAACGTATCTTTATTGGGAGAGCAAGCTATCCTGTCTTTATACGGAAATTTAGAGTAAGCTAGCGTGTTTTTATACAGAAACTTAGAGTAAACTAACGTGTCTTTATTGGGAGAGCAAGCTATCCTGTCGTTATACGGAAATTTAGAGTAAGCTAGCGTGTTTTTATACAGAAACTTAGAGTAAACTAACGTGTCTTTATACAGAGATTTAGAGTAAGCTCAAGTTCAGAAAACGATTTGATTTTGTTTTCACTATATATTTTGATAGACCGGATCAGCTCTTCTAATCCTTTAGCACTATTTCAGAGCTGAACCGTGTCATTTGCATACCTAAGTTCTGGGATAGGATTTCCACCCATTACAAATCGATCAAAATTGTCTCTGGTCTCATCACCTCTAGCCGTGCAAGCAATTAATGACGATTCCTCCCCATTGTCACTCACAAACAGTCGCGATTCCTACCTGTTGCATCACAAAGAGAACCATCAAAGCCACACGTTGGCTCGTTCAGTGGCGGCACTCCATCGTTGTATGGCCAGGCGAATTCCCGTCCGGGGATATCTTCGACCAAGTCT